>JANAVB010006596.1:3699865-3760564 GCA_029216955.1 Iris pallida | reverse complement strand
AAACCAATCAATCAGAAAATAAAATAAAATAAATAAAAAAATTAACCCGAAATTCAGGGTGCTCACAGCAGCAACATCAAGCCAAACCGAGCTAACAAAGCCCCCAGCCCAGGCCCCAAGCCAGGCCATAACAGGCCCGGCCCACAGTCCACCATCCTCCAAACCGACCCCTGTTCTGTTGCAGCATAGGTTACATATACGTGAGTATATGTATAATCGACAGTTTAAAAACAGAGCAAACACCAAAACCTCAAACCCTAACTCCGTTACACCGCACTACCACAGGCGACCCCGACCCCCAGCGTGTGCACGCCGCCGTACGCCACCCTGCACGATCGTCGCTGGCGTGGCAGTGCTCCAACGCGCAACAGCAACAGCAACAGCAACAGCAACCGCAGCAGTAACAGCATCCAAGGGAGGGCGCGAGGAAATTTTGCAGCGTAGAATGGATCGTTGTCGACCTAGACTTCGGGTATGAACACAACTTAACCCTCTCTCAACCCCTTCTATTACAATCGTTTGGTTTTTCCTAGATAAATCGTATTAATTCCTGAAAGTTAAGGAAAAACCTGTTCGAAAAACAGGGTATATACTGTCCAATCACCCAAGTTTGACGATCGATCCCGATCGATCCAATACAATATTTGAAAAACTATTTGAAGACAATTATAGACAACCTGTAGGACTTTACACCCTTTTTGTGGATTCGAAAATCATCGACTACGTGTCGAGAATTCGAATCCCAAAGTTTCCCAAAAACCTGTTTTAAAAACTGGAAAATTGATCCACACGACGTGCGTCCCGCCATTCCGGGCAACGTGGTCGCAAACCAAAGGCATCGAAAGGTGCGTAACGGCTTCGTGGTCGTGTGTGCTTTGGCGGAATTCAAATTGGTCGCGTGTGTGCGACGAATTTGATGTGTATCCGGCAAAATTCACCGTATCGTGCACTTTGCAAATTCTCCAATTACTTCGTACACGCTCGTCAGATCGAGACGAAACTTGTGCCAACAGGACCGTATCATTTTTTTGGTCATGTATGCCAAGTTTGGTCCAATTCTGAGACAGTTGAATCGTACGCCATTTTGCGGGCCCCACGGTCCCACTCAACGGGCGATTTTGTGCACGGCCCGTCGAAATCCAACTTTGGACATACGGTCGGGTTTGTATCGAAAAATCGGATCTGTAGACATATAGTTTGACGAATTTAGAGACCATTGACTCTGGCACGCTTTTCGGTGCAGAGCGGGTCCAACGGCGAACATCGTTTTTGCCCGAAATTATCGTTTTGCCCCTGTGTCCAGAATTGGACTTAAGGACAGGTAATCCTAGCTAATTTGACTATCCTGAGACTGTTGGCATTGTCTGTTTCAGCTTTCGGAGACAGTTGTGATGACTTGGACTTCGTGATTTATCAGTTGACTATATATTTGTTGAATCTGCGTGCAACCTCCAGGCAAGATATCTTGCCTCCCTCTACAGTTTATTTACATGCATATTTCTATTATTATTATACAATTTTACTAGTTGATTATTGACACGAGATTTGTACATCGTGCATGCTAGTATACATATAGTTCTCTAGTTGTTCATGATTTACATGTTTAGTTAATCCATATATCTTTATATGTTATCAGTTAGTTATTACAGTTCTTTGATTGCATGCTTTACTTTAGACAGTGTTTACTGGTTTATTAGTGTTTTTTTATCGTTATCATGCTTGACTGGATGTCGTGGTTCTATCGGTTTGGTTCCCTCTCGTACCGTGTCGTGAGTCGTATCGTATCATAGGATGAATAAGTCATATCGGAACTGCTTTACCTCCTTGTCTTGAAATCTTGAAACTAACCTGCGAGTCCACATAGGGACGAGGGTTAGTAGTTAATCTAACTTGCGAGCCCACACCAGGGGCGAGAGTTAGTAAGCTAATCTGCGAGCCCACATTAGGGGCGAGGGTTAGTAGTTAAGCTAACTTGCGAGCCCACACCAGGGGCGAGAGTTAGTAAGCTAGCCTGCGAGTCCACACCAGGGACGAGGGTTAGTAGTTATATGTCCACACCTGCGAGTCTACACTAGGGACGAGGGTGATGCTAGCCTACGAGTCCACACCAGGGACGAGGGTTAGTAGTTATATGTCCACACCTGCGAGTCCACACTAGGGACGAGGGTGATGCTAGCCTGCGAGTCCACACCAAGGACGAGGGTTAGTAGTATATGGTTCACATCTGCGAGTCCACACTAGGGACGAGGGTGACGCTAGCTTGCGAGTACACACTAGGGGCGAGGGCTAGTAGTTGTTCAAACCTGCGAGTCCACACTAGGGGCGAGGGTTTGAGTATTCGATTGGTTGTCCATTGACATCGTGATATCGTGTTCTCTTGTTTTCTCCAGCAGTTCGTTTAGGCGTAGTGGTTCTTCCAGTCGTGTATAGTCGTGCTTTCGTGCTGATTGGTCTTTTTCTATTATTTCCTGTATTTTCTTTATTGCATGATAAACTGCGAGATAGGCATGTTTTTATGTATCTTGTTATGTCCCCTGAGGACCTGATGATCTCAGGGTTAGTGAGTGCATGGAGATAGCTGTTAGTTCTGGATGACGGACGGGATAATACGCTTGCGGGATTCAGGTATCGTATCGCAGTTATTATCAGCTCGTGCTTTCATACTTATCATGAGATATCATATTTTCTGATTCAGTTTAGACTCTTGTTACTTTATTAGAGTCAAATCGGACATATATGCTAGTGAGCTGCAGACCACGACCATACTTGCTCATTCTTGATTATTATTTTTATTGTGGATTGAGATATAGATTTGTTTGCCATGATTTTGCAGTTTACCTTAGCCGTGACAACGTTTACGTATTCGAGTCGGGCTGGAGTCCGCTTGATGCGTAGCTGGCTTGCTCACGTTCTCGCGTCCGAAAAGCGGGTGTGGGTCGTGACATACAAAAATACTCATGTTCCTGAAAACTGGGGGTGACAAATCTATCCACCTTAAAAAAATTTGTCCTCGAAATTAAAACAAAGCAATCACAGAAAAACACACGCAGAAAACAATCCCTCTCGAATACTTCCAAAGAAAAAAAAATTCAGCAAAATAAAAATCTTAAGACACAACAACACTTGCAAATAAAAACTGTTACGTGTCCGACACGGACACGAAACCATCACAAAATCTTACCTATCAAAAGCCAAATCAACAATCACCAATACAAAATATCAAAATAAATCAAACAGGTCCAATGACCAAAATACCCTTGGACTAGAAATGATACTGAAAATATCCTAATCATATGGTTAGGATCTAGGTCAAACAGTCTCTAAGGTTTCACTAGCAAAACATTAAAATCACAAATCATGGCTTAAAAATTTAAAATGATTAAAATCTCCAAAATCAAAGCATAATTTTAAATGATAATAATTAAATGACTAAAACTACAAAATTTAAAATCACTCTCAATTAGAAACCTGGTGCTACAAGTCTATCCACCTTAAAAAATTTCATTCTCAAAAATTAAAACAAAATAAACACAGAAAAATCATGCAGTTCGACAATCATATGCGTCTGTCCAGAATCATGATACTCTGAATCTCCGTCATGCTAGTGAGCAAGGCTACGATAATCACAGAGTCCTTGACTAAGGTACATACCTCTGGAATTATGGTATTTAAAATTTTCGCATTGTCGTATGCTTGGCAACGAAAACCTTAAATTCCCACACCCTAGAAATACATCCGTAATCCGACTATATGTCCTCACTATGCCTGCTAGCATGACCCTAGAGGATTCTAAATCTCATAATCAAGGCAACCTAGCCCATACGACTTATCTCAGGAGAAAATCATATCACAAGAACAAAAATTTCATCAACCAATCAAGGTACAGATGGAATCGAATTTCAAACAGTTATAAGGAGGCAAATACGAAAATGAGATCGAAAGATTGGAACCTGCACTCTGCCCAACTGCTGCCTAACTGCGAGTAATCGCCATCCTGAGGACGAATTGAACCCAAGAGATCAATATGGCACAAGATAAGATATTATCAAAGGAGGACAATTGAATTCAAATACAAGAAGAGTTGTCATGGTAATCAAAAGATCAGAATTTTCCTAAAATGTGATTGAGTAACTCCTATCATATTCTAGATCCTATGTCCTAGTCGCAGGCTCGTAATTAGTACTCTAAGTCGAGCACCATTACGAGATCGCACTAATTGCGATACTGACCTGCATGGGCCGCCACAAAAATGTGTCACGACCCGCACCCTATTTAGGGGCACGAGAACGTGGGTACGTCTAGTCTACGCCGCAGTGTCGGCGGTAGAACGCTGTATAGGTCCTCTATAACATCTAACATCTAATAACAAGATATATAAACCTGTCATCTCCGCACGGAGGTATAATATAACATCTCAACTCTATATCTCAATCACAAGTCTAGGAAAGATAGAGCACGATATGAAATTAGATAAAAGAAAGAAACTGAATATAAATAGAGTTATCACACCACACAAAGTAGATGTTTAACACAAATAAATACAAGTCCTGAAATATAACTAAGTCTTAACTAACAATCGAAACAATCCAATACAAATTGAAAACTAAAAATATTAGACTAGAGTAAGCACCCTCTACTGAGCTAGATGCTCCTCGGGCTCCTGTGTGTCACCCTCATGTGCCCCATAGAAGGTAGGGTAGTCACCATCATCATCTGTAATATTTTCAACAGGTCCAGTCAGGACAGGAACTAGTACAAAATCTCAAACAATAGTTCTAGTTATACGATATTGAAAATGTAGCAGTAGATAGAGAGAATATACTAGGTAAAGTAGAGCGTACATGTATCCTGGCAGAGTATATCAAAACTGTAATGAGATAAGGCAAGAAAATAATGTATAACATGTACGAAATCTGGAACTGCTATCTATGTGAGTTTAGCACTAGTTTCAACATGTGATCGACTTAGAACTTGATACAATGTTTGGCCTGGCTAATTATACGTGAGTGTATGATTAACACTATACAATGAGGATACTATAGTGATACAATGATGATACAATATAATACTATGGGGTATTGATCACATATCTACGCTAACACCCCCATCCCTGACTAATATGTAGATCCAGTCATGACACGTATTCTCTAAGGAGGTCGCGAGCCTACTCAGAAATCGTATCTATACAATAAACAATAAACAATGAAGACTTGCCCAGTGTATACCATATATAAGAGGAATAACATCTTATGACGGGATCCAGACAATACCAATCCGTGTGCACCATGTGTCAAGAGAACAAGGATATCTACACTAAATACTAGAAACAAAGACGATATCATAAAACAAAAATATTATCAGAGAATGTACTCGCCTGTGGTCCTGAGCTGATAAGGTAAACAGACGCTCAGAGTAATCACAGACCTAAAGATGAGATACTACAAGTCAAAACATGGTTTAATAATGAAAGGAAAGCTAATCGAGTCATGATATGCAAATCTAAGTCAAAACTAGGTCAAACTAAGTCACACCAAGCTAAACTAGGTCACACTAGGTCAACCAAGGTCAAACAAGGTCACAGGAAGTCAATCCAAGTCAAACTAGTCAATCTGGGTCAAAGGTTGACTTACAGTTGACTTTTGGTTAAAAAGTCAACCCTGGTCAACACTGAGTCAACCCTGGGTCAACCCTAGGTCAAACAAGTCAAATGTTGACTAACAGCTGATTTTCAGTCAACTGGTCAACTCTGGTTTGGTTTCGGTCAATTCTAAGTCAAGTGTTGACTTGAAGTTGACTTTCAGTCAAAAAGTCAACTCTTGGTCAACGAAGATCAAGATTAGTCTAAACTACCCTTATCTAGTCATTACCTACCAAGACAACCTATTTCTAACTCCATCTTAACAATCAAAACCCCAAACTTAGACTTACCCCAATACCTTACCTTTATCCTTTACAAGGTATTCCCAATACCTTGCCCCAATACCAAGGTAACACATCTATACCTTGGTAGACTAACCTAGGCTTCTTAGGGTAGCTAGACACTAACCTATCTAGGATTTACCAACCAAGAAATCTAGGGTTCTAGGACATCTAGTCCATCTTATCTCCCATGTTGGCCATCCCAACATTACCTTAAGTATCGTCATGATACGCTATGGTATCTTGAGATACCACACCCTACTCTTTACCAACCTTCCTAGTTCACTCTCCTACACTCTCCTAGTGTCTAGGTTAGTCCTCTCTACTAGTCCACTAGGATACTAACTTAGTTAGGGCACTAACTTAATTAACAACTATCTAATACCAATTCTAACTAGCCTACAACATCATACTAACATTTACCCTTCTAACCTATCAACACCCACAAACTAACACTCAACCTACTCTCACAAAACATTCATACAAGGACTGAATTGTGTGGGTGAAATGGAAATGGAATGGATGAATGGATTGGTGGTTGGTGGCTCAAATGAAAGGAAATGAATTTGTGAATGAATGAATGGATGGAAAATAGGAAATGAATGAATGTGAAGTGGGATGAAATGAATGAATTTGTGGAATGGAAGTGGATGAATTGAATGAATGGATGCATGAATGTTGTATGTAGAATGAATGGAAGAATTGAAGGAAGAATGAATGGAAGATTGGGGGAATAAAAGACTGCTTATGGGCTGATTTTGAAAGTGATATAGGGACCTATATATGGCTGTCAAGTGGGCTGAATATGTGTGAAAACATGGAGCTTATATGTGGGGTTAAGGGGGCCAATGTAGGGACTGATATGGCTGTGATTACATGGCTTATATGTGGCTGAAATGGGCTGTTAATAGGCTGAATTTGGACAGGTTTTAGGGGCCAAGTGGTTGTCCAAATGGGGCTCATATGGCTGTCCATATTGGACTGATTTATGGGGTGTTAAGGCTGCTAACATGGCTGCTAAATGGGGCTATTTCTGGACAGATTTGGGGGTCCCAATTATGCTGTCAAGTGGCTGAATGTAGGTGGATTGGTGGCTGTCCTATAGGCTGAATTGAAGGGCCAAATGGATGGAAGAATGGGTGTATGAATGGCTGCCAAGGGGGGCTGATTTGGTGTGTATATTAGGGGTTAAGATGGGCTGCTATGGACTGAATAGTGGCTGTCCTCCTCCCCCTCACTGCTGCAACAGCAGCTGCTACTACTGCTGTCCATGGGGGCTGTCCCCCTCCCCATTCCTTCACCTATCTCACTCTCTAAAAGCTCCACACACACACTCAAACTTATATATATACACACCCACACTCACATATATATACATATGCACACACACACAACACACACACACACACACACACACACCACACACACACACACACACACACACACACCCACACCGATATATATACATATGCACACACACACATACATATATACATGTATACACACACACATATACATATATATAGATACATAGATATAGACACACAAACACAATTATATATAAAAAGACTCTCACACACACACACACACACATGGATACATACACATATATTTATATATGGACACACACACACATATATTCCTAAACGACCCAAAACCTTATCCGAATACCCAAATCTTACAATTCTACCCTCTAGGGCCTAGACACGTGCCCCACACAAGAAATCTAACTCGTGCACGCGAGCGAAAACGAAAAACGAGGCCCGAATGGCCAAATGGCCATTCTGGCGACTCCGGGGTGTCCGATTCACGATACCGCATGATACGGACACCAAACCTATCCGGATTCGACCTAAACTCTACCTACAGTTCTAAATAATGATTAGAACCTATTCTAAGTACTAACTTGTTAATTCTAGTGTCGGTGCAAAAAGTCACCCGTGTGTTGGAACCCGAAAACCCCGAAAAAGCCTATTTTTGTGATTTCTCGCAAAACGACCCCACGTATCCAAATATGGACACGTACCTAGCCTCATCTCACCCAAACTAATGGGTAACACCCAAACATGTCAATTTAGGGTTTTTCCCAAAATTGGCACTAAACCTAGCCCGAAAGTCCCGAATTGAGTCCAATGGATTCCAAACCTCTTCTAATAGGTTTTCCTACGTCTCGGATATCCTCTAATATACAAATAATATTAATTAGGAGTAATTACAAGAGTTAGAGTTAGGGTTTACCTCTTGGGAGTTGGAATCCCAAGAAAAAGCCCTAAAATTGGTTCTTTTGGGGTCAAGAGCCAAATCTAAGCTTCCAACCCCTCCATGCTAGGTTCTACCTAGATAAAAATTACAAATAAGAGATAAACAAGGTTAGCACCAAGATTAGAGAGAGATCTAGTGTATGGAAGAGAATTAGAAGAGATTTGACTTACTTTGGAGCTTAAAATCCAAAGGAAAAAGAAAAGGGTCTTTATAGAATGAGAGAAAGGAGAAGAGAGAGAGAGGTTTTTTTCTTGAAATGGGAAGAAGAGAGGGAGTGTTGCTGCTGGCCGGCCACATTTTAGAGGGTTGGGGGCATTTCCAAGTCAAAGAAAAGAGTGGTTTTGAGTTGGGGTCAAAATGGTAACTTGAAAACTCCAAATTTCGAGTTCTAAATCTAATTCTAATCCCTAATCCCACTAAAATCAAATGGGATTAGTCAAATATAAATATCTGGGTTTGGTATGACAAGTTGGTCGGTTCCATTTGGGTCCCGATCAGAGTCTAAGCTACCCCGGGTCCCCGATACAAGTCGGAATGAGCTGAAATTCGAACCCGACTCAAATAACCCTAAAACAATATCATGAATAATAAAATAAATTTCAAAAATATTCAAAAATACAAAATGACACAAATACCCTGTTCCTGGAAACTGGGGGTGACACGATCCTTCGAGTAGACGAGGATGTCGTCGATGAAGACTACTACGAATTTGTCAACGAACGGACGGAACACTCGATTCATTAGATCCATGAAGGCGGCAGGGGCGTTTGTCAGACCGAACGGCATTACCAAGAACTCTAGTGGTCGTAACGAGTGCGGAAGGCAGACTTCGGCACGTCATCTGGCTTGACTTTGAGTTGGTGATAACTTGATCGCAGATCAATCTTCGAAAACACCGTTGCACCTTGGAGCTGGTCGAACAAGTCATCGATGCGGGGCAGAGGATATTTGTTCCAGACGGTGGCCTTATTCAATTTGCGATAGTCGATACAGAGCCGCATCGATCCATCCTTCTTTTTCACAAATAGCTCGGGCGCACCCCATGGCGAGACACTCGGACGGATAAACCCTCTGTCGAGTAATTCCTGTAGTTGTGCCTTCAGTTCTTTTAATTCTGCAGGTACATGCTTAGTATGCCCTCATTAGCTTTAGATATTAAGTTTAGCTTTTATTTGATTGACCTTTGAACAATGACCATTCCAAGACTTACCCTAACAATTGTTATTAGATTGCCATAGAAGACTGCTTGCATATTACTATATTTATGTATAAACTTGTGTGTTTGATTTTTGAGGAAAAAACTATTTTAAGGGGAGATAGGTTGTAGCATCCACTACCAAAATTTCTATTTTGATTAGTGATTAAGTGGATAAATAACACTAGGGATTTTTGGGATTTTTTTTGTTAATTCTTAGGTAATTTTTATTATAGTATTATTATTATTTGAAAGACTTTTAGATTTTGTGAGGGCACACGAGCTTATGTTAGAGGCCAGATAGTTTACTATGGTTCTAGAAGGTCAAATATATTTTCTATAAATTTTTGGTAATTTTTTGGAATTTTTAGATAATTAAATATAGAAAAAACCTATTTTCTAGGACTTCTAGAATTTACTGTGCAAGCCTATGAGCAAATATTGACCCCAAATATTTTTATAGGGTTCATTATGTTATTTTATATTTTCTAGAATTTTTTTATAATTTTCTAAGAATTTTTAGTATTTATTATAATTTTCTGTAAGTAAAACTGCTTTAAAACTGTTTTCTGTAAATTAAAATCTTATTTCCCTAATTAATTACCCAATCAGGAAACAACCCGGCCCACCTGCATTCTCTGCAGGGTTGGAGAGCGAGCCCGCCCGTCAGTGACTCAGATCCTTGGGTGCGCGCTAGACTCGGTCTCCGAGTCGGAGTTGGAGCCGAGCCGCTCCGAATTGGAGTCGGACTCGGGTTGAGCCGAGCCGGCTTCACCTCAACCGCTCAATCAGAGCGGAAGGCCGTGGATAGAGGCCACGTGGCCCAAAACTGAGCCGCAGCTCGCTGCCCTTTCTCTCTATATATATAGTATATTATAACCTAATTATTATTCCCAGCCGTATTATAAGAAATTCAGGAGAGAGAGAGAGAGAGAGAGTGGGGTTTGATCTAGGGAACCTTCAACTTTTCGAAGTGATTGCTGCCAAACCAGAAGAGCTTTTCACGCATCTTTTTTTATTGGAAGCGTATTGAGGTATATTTCCTGAATATCTAATTTATTTTCGTAATTTTTGAACTGAATTTCTGGGAAATTCGTAGAGTTATAGTTGTCCAAAATTTGACACGTTTCGGTGTTTTCGAGATTTTAGGAGAACCAGAAATCCGAATCACGAACCGTTTGAAGTTTCGAAAAGCTAACACAGAGCTCTACTGTTTGCCATTAAAATTGTTTGATTGTAAATCTTAATACAAACAGAACAGTATTACAATATAGGACTTAGATGTAGTCCTAGGAGTACACTTTTGTTTAATCTGGGTCCCTTGTGCCGATGGAGCGAGTGGTAATGCGTTGACTCCGTTGACGAGCTGACGATGGTTATCGGTTCTCTGAAGGCTTGGATTGCTCTGGGTGCTGGAGCTTGCTGAGAGGAGGAAGACGTTGAGTGTCTGTATCTGCCTCTCTGGTGATGTGTTCGTTGTCTGTATTGTGCGTAGGTGAGAAGGAAATGACCCCTCTATTTATAGCTGGGCAGGTTGGCTGCTCATGCGCGCATATGTAGGATGCGCCGGTGTGTGGGGACGCCACGTGAAGATTACTGATGGAGGCACATGGATGATGCGCCCTGATCAAGGGGTTAAATTCTTCATACCGCTGTTGTGAGCCGGCACGTAGCAGAGGAGAAGATCTTTCCGTTGCTGAAATCTTGGATGAGTTGAGTCAAAGGACACGTGTCGTCGACTCATGGCTCAGAGATCTCGGATTTGATGGGGGGATGATTTGGTGGGATGCGCCTTAGATTGGGCACATGAGGAGACTTTGGCTCGTAACCTTTAGGAGTCACGAACCATTCTGGGCGCATGGCTTTTGAGGCGCATGCAAGCGACTTTCCTTTTGTCTTTTGGGATCAGAGAGCGGTCTGGGGCGCATGGCTTTTGAGGCGCATGTAAAGCTTCAATTGGAGACTCTTCTTCGGTCTTTAGGGATCAGTGAAGAGTCTGAGGCGCATGGTTTTTGAGGCGCATACGGATGGTTGGGTGGCCACGTGGCAGAAGCCGTCGGAGTAAAGTCATGATGATGCTGACGTTGCCGACGCTTCATTTTCTAAAAAAGCTGTCAACTGTTCAGACTTTGGGAGGTGTGCTGCCAACTCTGTCAGTTCAGCATTTAATGTTGGTGACATTCGATAGACAGCTGAATGGGCGCGTTGGTTGACGTTCATGGGCTTGTATGGGACGTATGGGGGCGCATCCTCTGTGATGCGCTTGGTACTGGAGGGCGCATCTGTGTTGATGCGCTTCATGTCGAAGGGGTGTGATGCGCTGTCCAGCCGGCGCATCCGACACGTCTTTAATGATGCGGCTGTTTCGCTTCTCGAGTGCTTTAAATAGCCGTTTGGCTGAATTCGAGGCGTCCGGTTCATCCATTTAATGCAAGTTCATTGCACGGAATTCGGAGAGCCATCCACTTGGCGCGTGGGTTTGATCTGCCCGGCCTATAAATAGTGGCATGGAGAGAAGGTTTGTGTCACGACCCGGTCCCCAAATACTTGGGTCGAATCGGATCATGCCCAGCCTGCACCGTTGATGAGACGGCGGCGGCAGTAAGCTGTAATCCATGTGCAGGTCATTCAACAACATTTAAGACTAAAATTGCCACAATAACATTTATTCGATAATAAAAACTTGTCCAGTACAAAAGTTTAAAGACCATAAACTGAAGTAAATCTAACTAACACCAACAGCATCTAAGGAGACGCCGTGCCATCATCGTCAGGTAGTACCGCCGGGTACAAGTCAGGATTGTTGAACAATAGCTCTGAGTCCTCAGATACTCTGGAATAGGTCATCCTCAGTGTAACCTAAAAATGTTGGTCTCCAGTTAGGAGGGAGCAAAGTACAATTATGAAAATCTACAATTCAACTAATAATTAGCAATTTGCAATTATAAACAATTTAGAAATGCAATATTTTCCAACAGTTCTACAATTGAAAACATGTGATTTGAGTAAGTAACGACTATGACCGGTTTGGGATGATTCACTGATATGGTCCGGCCTATCCCCGTGTGTGAGAGGGGTAAGCTCGTACAATTAGATTCAATTAGATTCAATGAGGGGTATTGGTCATAGACGCTACACTACTCCCCCAATATCCCGAGTCAATTAGATTCAATGAGGCAATGAGACAATAACAATCAATACTCTAGGAGAGAGTTCCGTGTAGAAATGTGGTTTAAGCATGCAAGATTACTTACTAATTAAATTGCAAACAATCACAACTGTACTTGCTTAAACTTGATCAAACTGGAGAGTCGGTACTTCGGGTTAACAGTCAGAAACCTCCTCGAACCCTACATTCCGGAAACTTATTTCAGAAGCAATCACAAGTTATCTAGTTACAATCTCTATTTGTCTTTCCTAGTCAATTTTAGTTAACCACAACGTTTACTAGTGCGTTGTTTTAGAAAGTCAAAATTACTTTGGTTTTTCGAGAAAACTTGTATTTTATCAAATTACGTACAAAACTTAGTATTTATCTATTTATTGGAAAACTTTGACGTTCTACAATTATATAAAAATATATTTTCTTTTACTTAAAGATGAGGAAATCATGAGTTATTTAATTTAATAGTATTTTAATTGTTCCTACGCGTACCACAATCCCAGAAAATAAAGTAAAAATGCTACACTACAATATTACAGACCACTTAATAGAAACTGGGCTTATGCCCTTACAAATTTAATTAAATTTAAAAAGAGAAAACAGGTTAGTCCCGAAATTATCTACAATTAAATAATAATAATAAAACTAACAATTAAATTAAAATAATAGGTGTCTCAGACTCTGGTCCATTTGTCAAACTCAGCTACTCTGCCTCAACGTCCGGACGGACCGGTGCGTTTGCATTTCACTGGGGCCCATTGACCGGTAAGGTTGTCGCCCAAATAATAATATTATCACTAAAAATCATTTCAAAAATCATTTTATAATTTTACAAAAAGTTCGGCAGCACTCCCTCTATTTTTGGTCAACCCAAAAACTGGAAAATGCTTCCAAGATTCCTGTAAAACAGTCCCAAACCAGGGATATATATATACCATAAAATAGTCTTTTTCCAAAGCCAATCCAGCATTCCGAAATGAGAACGGAATTTTCCGAAAACCCGAAATATATCAATACCATTTCTTTCCAAAAGAAATAAGCTACAGTAAACATTTCGAACTCATCGGAAATTTGAATTAATACACAGAACCCAGAGAACAAAATTCTCCAAACCAATTTTTTTATGTTAAAATTTTAAACTCCAATTTATTCCCGAAAACTTCTCGAAAAACCCGAGAATTCAAACACAGAAACTTTTCCGAGTTAGTTCTCGAAATCCCGAGAACATTCACAGAAAAAATCTGAATTTTTTTATTTCAGAAAATCACAGAACAGCAACAATTTCTGAAGAATTTCGGAAAGCAAATTGGTAACGTAATTATTACATTGCCGAAAAAACCGAGTTCCCGAAGGAATCGGGGACCAGATTTCATCACTGACAGAGGAATTAAATTCGAGGTTAGAGTTTACCCAAACCAAAGGTGCAACGAAATCCCGAAATGAAGCTCGGAACCGAAATGCTCGGGAACGGAATCCGACAGAGCACACGGCCACGCGGGTCAGCACCGAGAAGCAACCAGGGGCGAACGGGGGCGAACGCCGGCGATCGGACGGCCGGAGTGGCGTCGGGGGCGGCGGCCTCGGGATCGGGGGTCGGGCACCGGTCGGGTCGCCGACGGTGGATCCGGAGCTCGGGTCGCCGGAAAATGGTGAGTTTGGGAGAAATTTGGGGAAAGTGATGGTGATGGAGGATGGAGAGGGAGAAGCTATATATATAGGGAAAATTGGGTTTGGGAGTTACCAATTTAGGGAGAGGGAGGAGTCTCAGCCATAATGGCCGGCGGCCAGGGGAGGGGAAAAGCCATCGGTTGAGTCCAGGGAGAAGAGCCGATAAGCCTTCGGTTTGGGAAAAACCCAAAGCTCCCAACAGAAAGTTAAAGCTTCTCTCTTTCCTAACTAAAGAAAGCCATTCATTAGCTTAAGAAATAATACCCATGCATTGGCTGTAGGAAACCTTAATGGTTTGGTTGGAAAGTTTTGGACTTTATATTAAAAAGTTTGCATTGGCCCAAAGGAAATGAGCTGTGGGTTTGGCCTAAGGGCTTTAACTCTTTGGGCTTAAGATTTTAGAACTATTGGGTTAAAGGTCTGATTAAGTAAATGGCCTTAAGGCTTAAATGAATTATATGGGTTAAATAATGGAGATTAAGCATTTGGGCTAAAGGCTATAAAATAATTTCCTTTTTAGAAAATATAACTAATATTAATATAAAAAGTTTTTTTTCTCAAATTGGTTTGAACCGGGTTCGGGTCTGGGTTGACAATCAAAAATCCTTGACTTAATTATTTTAAAAATAATTTTCATGAATTAACCAATATAATAAATAATATTATTTTTAACACAAAATTTTATTTAACAAAACATTATTTAAAATGATTAAAAATATTACTAAAAATTGCGGATTTCACAGTTTGCTTCTCGCTCTCTCACGTACTTCCAACATGAACTTGGGTACTCGAGTGCATTCTGTCGACGAAGTGCTCCCGAGGGTGAAGATGAGACGCCATGTCGTCATTGATGCACTTGAAGGTGACTGTTACATCCAAAAGACGGAGTTGAGGGCTTCTGAGGCAGGCGGAATGTCACTCCCCGTTCCCAGAATACATATTTTTATACATGTACAACTCATGAGTATTTATTTAATATTTATCATGTATTATCCTGTATTTAAATTCCTTTAATTTTATGTTAATTAATTAATCTGCTCTTTAATTTTCATGTTAATTTATTTCCTGCAATTTTATTTCTGCACTTTATTTCCTGCTTTAGCTAGGCTTTGGGTTCGGGTTGGCTTTGGTTGGATCCCCTATAACCCGACCCATTGGACCCATTGGACCCGGCCCAACTCCCACCTACCACCCCCTTTTCTATTTAAAGCTTACATCTCTTTCTCTCTCCTCATAAACTCACATTCTCACCATTACTCCTCTTCTTCTTCTTCATTACTCTCTCCACCTACCAAACCGTAGGCAAGTACAACTTGCTCCACATGAGAACCCATGTTTTTATGGTTCTTTATCTTCCTCTCGTGATCCTAAGAGAGTTTAGAACTTGGCATTTTTCATTTCGTAGTCTTAATCTTTATAGATCTAGATATGAGTTATTTTCGGAGTTTGGTATTTTGATCTATCAAACTTCTTTGTTTTCAAGTTTTGATAGTTCTATGTTGTAGAGAGTTTTATTCTACCCAATTTTGACCTTTGGAAAGTTGGATTTTGACTTGTTTGGACCAAGTTATGGACCTTTGAAGCTTTGGGGTGCAACCATGGAGTTCTTGCTGTTTGGAGAAGACAATGAGCAGTGTACACTAGCTTTTTAGCTTGCGTCACTGAGCTGTGCGCGCTCTTTAGCGCAGTGCAGTATGGAGTCCATACGCTACCTTTTTAGGAAGCGTGTGTCTTGCATACGCTACCTTTTGGGAGCGTATGACTTGCATACGCTGACTTGAATGGTCAGGAGTCGTATGGAGTTCATACGCTACCTTTTGGGAGCGTATGACTTGCATACGCTGACTTGAATGGTCAGGAGTCGTATGGAGTTCATACGCTACCTTTTGGGAGCGTATGACTTGCATACGCTGACTTGGATGGTCAAGAGTCGTATGGAGTCCATACGCTGCCTTTGGGGAGCGTATGACTTGCATACGCTCACTTGGATGGTGAGGAGTTGTATGGAGCCCATACGCTGCCTCTTTGACTTGAGCGTAGCCTGACATGAGCGTAGCCTACTTACCCTGGATCTTCTATAGCCCTGTATATTGATATTTTATTAGATATTTAACGTCCATTTTATATCCTTACGCCTTTTTGGCATAAACTCGATAAAATCATATGATAATATTGTTAATATCAATTGTTATGTGGAATGTGCCTTGTGTCCCGATTGATTTTTGGGATACCCAGTATGACTGGGACTTGACCATGAGAGTTATAGACTCGACCCCCGTTTAATGCTAATTGACTTTCATGCCTTGTCACCATTGATAATAATGGTTATCTTGACTAAAATTGATCATGCGTTCCTAGTTGGAACTAAGAGACTGGCTAGTCGTCTTATTGAATGAAATGAATGAGACACATTCATGTTATGGACTATTGTAATCGACTGGCTGATCCCGAATATTGACTTACATGCACATGCAGGCTTCAATCTATTTATTTATTTATTTACTTATTTATTTTCTATAAAAGAAGAAGCATGTGTACTTTATGGTCAAGGCATGATTACCGTGGTTAGATTTGATTGTTGTATTACGTTATGTAAGACCTGCAACCTAACCGCACTGGTATCATTGTAGAGTTGTGCATATCGTACCCCGTACGAAAGTACTCATTTGAATGACCATGATCCACGGCATGGGATTTCACTCAACGTAGGGACTATTAAGTTAAATAAAATAATGATTGCATGGAGAGAATGGATTCCCGAGTTCTTACATGGCAGCCCCCTTGGGACAAGTAGTACCCGACGGGCCGGCTGGTTCCCACAGATACTGTAAAACTGCCACACGGGCAGGGAACAGTATCTGCTTATATATTATTGTATATTGTATATTGATGACGGGCGTCCTGCTAGGACTCGTCTAATTCATGCATGGCGCACATGATTGACTGGATAGACTAGCCTTGCTTGCACATAGTAAGAACTACGGAATCCCTAATTGCATAAATCCAGGATAACTTGGGACTCACAATAGCAAGCCGTAGGAGTTGATTGGCCGTTCAAGATGATTTGTTTGTGTACTGTACTACTCTGTTATCTAACCGGGATGATCAGAATGTCAGGACATGACGGGCCAACTTCTGTCCTTGTTTGGTTGGGAGGTTGGTTCGAAGTGTCGTGATGTGATGTAAATCCTAGTAGCAAACAGAGATTTATTAGTATTATTCTCTTACATTACTGGTTTTAGTTCTCATGTCGTGCTTCCTTGTGGTACTTGCTATTAGAGGTCTAACCTCTCTGGTTTTGCATGGCCAGATTTAGAGCCGGTCCCCGAGGATCCAGCTTACTTCTACCTCCAAGATGGTCAACACTAGAAGGATGATCGCAGGAGGACTCGAGTGGGTTTCTTACTTCCCCGCTCGTTTTGTCACTTACTTTATACTTGGCCGTTTGGCACCGACATGTTAGTCGGATTGTCTTGTACTTACTTTTACATAATTGTAATTAAAGTCAGACTGCAGCTGATAACAATTGTGTATACTTTTGCTACATCAATCTGGCTATGTTTTGTAAAGCCAGATATCAAGAACATTTTGACAGAGCGTTTGGGACGCCTTACTGCTTTATCTTACATGTTCTCTATTTCTGTTTCTTATTTGAATGATTGAGACAATAGATGTGTAATGACCATAGTAAGACTTTTATGTAGTATGCACCCCCTCGTCTGGTTAGACAGCATTGATCGTATTATACGGTATTCATCTACCCGTAATACGTAGCTGGCTGAGTCATTCCCCCGCTCTCCAGTATTCTGGTTCTGGGGCGTGACACGGAAGGTGCCTGTTGCATCCAAAGATAGGGGTGCTCGGGCCTCGTCTTCGTTGTGCAGGAAGAGCCGTAGATCGAAATGGCGGTGCTAGGCTCTTTCTTCCTTCAAAGTGGGTGTTGCCCACTCTGGTGGGTTTGGAAGCTGCCTTTAGCCGTATTTCGATTACGGTCTTCCTTGGTCTTTGGAGGCTCTTTCGAAGCCTCCCCTGGCCACAGACTTGCGGTGCTCTTCTCTTCCTTGGTTTGAGGAGACCTGCCTCCAGCCAGAGGGTTAAATGCTTCATTAGTCATAGCATTTATCAAGTGAGCCTGGCTGGAAGAGCGGCACATAACTGGGCTGCTGAAGGGATGCACATAACTGGGATGCACATAACTGAGCTGCTGAAGGGATGCGCCCTGCTGAGTACGCATGGCGGGATGCGCCTGGTTGAAGACGCATGGTGACTGCTGCGTCTGACTGAAGGCGCTTGGTGGTTGCTGGCTGTAGACTTAGGATCTTTTCTTTGTAGAAATTCTCCTTTGTACAACCTTTTCTAGACATGTAATAGACTTTTATATATATATAAAGTCCTCTTTCAAATGTCTATATCTGTTGATTTTGCTGTGAAGTACTTGGTCCAAGTTCTGGCGCATGTAGTGTCTGGCGCATGGGCTTTCTGGTTGTGAAATTCCATGCTTCTACATCTACGACATATATTTTTCCAGAAATTAATTAGTTCATCCAGTATTTTTATTAATTCGTAGAACTTAGTTTTGTCAATAAATCATCGATTTGGTCATGGATATCCATAACTGCGATATCTTTTGACCAAAGCGGGATTTTATGGCACGGTCGATTCCAGTGCACTCGTGGTGCTGAAATCTATTAGGGTGCACACTCAAGTCATAGAGTTTGTGTCGTTTGACTATTTAGTCATCGATGTACCTCGTTTGTATGCCACAGATTCCGAATTGGAAACCGTGATCTTCCTTGGCTAAAAATTAGTGTTTAATTTTAATTCCAAAATTATAATAGAATAAATTAGGTTTTTAGATGATTTATTCCAAAATTAAATATATTAGTTATGATAAACCATTAGCCACTTTCTAGAATTTTTAGAGTAGAATTTTCATAATCTAACTTATGATTATTTATGTGACGGGGTAGATCGATCTACGACGTTTGAGTTGTGACTTCATCATTTAGCGAAGCAAAGAAAGTATCACTATGACCTATGTTGCCTTTATTTTATGCTGCATGTTATTCTTTTCCTTAAATTTATAGTCTTGTCTTTTATTTTATGCTGCATGTTATTCTGCCCAATGACGATGTCGGTCCTGTGCAACTCGAAGGCGCTCTCTGACTAACTTAACTATCTCCACAGTCTGCGTGATCATCTCTGGCCCCAACAACTTTCGTTCTCCGACGTCGTCCCATGCCAAAGGGGACCTGCACTTCCTTTCGTACAATGCTTCGAACGGGGCCATCTGAATGCTAGCCTGATAGCTGTTGATATAGGAGAACTCCACTAGATGAAGGTGATCCTCCCAAGATCTGCCAAAATCTAAGGTACACGCCCGTAGCATATCTTCTAATGTCTGAATGGTTCTTTCTGATTGCCCGTCAGTTTGTGGATGATAAGCAGTACTGAATCTTAACTTGGTTCCCAAACTTTGGTGCAAGCTCCGCCAAAAATGGGAAGTAAACCGCGTATCCCGATCTGATACTATACTAACTGGAACACCGTGCTGCCTTACTATCTGCTTCATGTACATTTCTGCTAACTGCTCAGTAGTTTGTCCAACTCGGAAGGGAAAAAAATGAGCGACCTTCGTGAGTCGATCTACTATTACCCAGACTGCATTCTTACCAGTCGGGGATCTAGGTAAACCGGTCACAAAATCCATCGTGATGTGCTCCCATTTCCATTCTGGGATAGGAAGCGCGCTGTAGCAACCCTGCTGGTCTTGCTGCTCGGCTTTCACCTGCTGACATACCAGACACTTGGATACAAATCTCGCTATCTCTCTTTTCATGCCATTCCACCTAAAGAACTGCCTGATATCTCGATACATCTTCGTTCCTCCTGGATGAATGGAGTAAATAGAACTATGAGCTTCGGACATAACTTCTTGCCGAAGGTCTTCACTCGGTACACAGAGTCTGTTTCCAAACCTGAGCGTACCATCTTCATGAATCACTAACTCCTTCCTACGGCCTGATTCACACTCCGACCGCAACTTCTGAATCTGTGGATCTCCTGCTTGTGCTGCCCTTATCCTCTCTACTAAGGTTGACTGAATCTGCATACTGGTCATTCTTCCTATATCCCTTGGCAAAACTACTTCGATTCCCATACTCTGAAGGTCATCTAAAATATGCTTCTGCGAGGTCAAGATAAAGGCACTGTCTCTCCTACTCAGTGCATCTGCAACTACATTCGCCTTGCCTGGGTGATATGAAGATCTAAATCAAAATCCTTCAGCAGTTCTAACCATCTTCTTTGCCTCATGTTCAACTCTCGCTGCGTGAATACGTATTTCAAACTCTTATGATCAGTATAGATCTCTACCCGATCCCCGTATAAATAATGCCTCCACAACTTGAGTGAAAACACCACAGCTGCTAACTCCAAATCGTGAGTCGGGTAATTTTTCTCATGGTCTCGAAGCTGCCGAGACGCATATGCTATCACTTTTCTATGCTGTATCAATACACATCCAAGACCCTTCCCTGATGCGTCACAATATACGGTAAAGCCTCCTGCTCCTACTGGAAGTGTCAAGATCGGGGCTGAGATCAATCTCTTCTTCAATTCTTCAAATAATGCCTGACAGCTAGCTGACCAAACAAACTCTACGTCCTTGTGCGTCAAACGCGTTAAGGGTGCAGAGATCTTGGCAAAGTCCGCCACGAACCTTCTGAGTAACCAGCTAATCCTAAGAAACTTCGCACTTCTGCAACCGTTCTCGGAACTGGCCAATGCTCTACGGCCTCAATCTTATTCGGATCCACTGACACTCCTGTCCCAGAAATTACATACCCCAGGAACGAAATGTGATCTAACCAAAATTCACACTTGTCAAGCTTCGCATAAAGTTGATGCTCCCTCAATGTCTGTAAGACAGTCCTAAGATGCTTCTCATGCTCTTCACTGCTGGAATAGACAAGAATGTCATCTATGAACACCACCACAAATTTATCCAAGTACGGCAGAAATATGCGGTTTATTAAATCCATGAATACTGCGGGGGCGTTGGTTAGTCCAAAGGGCATTACTAAAAACTCATAATGCCCATATCTAGATCTGAATGCTGTCTTCGGTATGTCTTGCTCCCGGACTCTCACTTGATAGTATTCCGACCGAAGATCGATCTTGGAAAAGACACTGGCCTTGCTCAACTGGTCAAACAGGTCATCAATCCTTGGTAGTGGGTACTTATTCTTCACTGTTACTGCATTCAGCTTGCGGTAGTCGATGCACATCCTCGTCGACCCATCCTTCTTGGGAACTAGAATCACTGGCGCGGCCCAGGGCGATTTACTGTCTCGAATGAATCCCTTAGACTTCAACTCTTCTTCATGTTGATACAACTTATCCTGTTCTGACGGCGACATTCTGTAAACTCTATCTGCAATAGGCCTCGTTCCAGGGTTCAACTCAATGCTAAATTCTACCTCTCTGACTGGGGGTATCCCTGGGAGCTCATCAGGGAAGACGTCGAGAAAATCTTCGACCACTCTCGGAATCTGTCCTGGCTCTGACACTGCTGCTGAGATGACGCCTCCGGCCTGATTCTTCAAGGTTCGAGTAAAGATGAACTGCTCCATTCCAGGAATACTGAATATGACCCTACCTCCTCTACAATCAATTGTCGCATGACTGTCTCTCAACCAGTCCATGCCAAGAACAACATCAAAATTCCCCATAGGGAATTCAATCAATGATGCGGGCAATAAATGCCCACACACCTCCACCGAACATGAAAAGCGCACTCTGCTAACTTCTACGAGCCCATTGCCGGTGAGTATATCCATCCTCTCCGGCAATGCCTCAAACTCTAATCCAATCCGTGTAGCATATTGTGCAGAGATGAATGAATGAGTAGCGCCTGAATCAAATAATGCTACAGCGGAAAATGAGGTGACGAGAATTTTACCTGCCACCACGTCACTAGACGCTAGAGCCTCTCCCAAGGATAATGTGAGAGCCTGGCCCCGCGGAGCCCCTTGTTGCGGCCTTCCTCGACCATGTTGTTGCTGCCTCTGAGGGCCTTCGGCTTCCTGTGCCTGGCGGAACATCTGAGCCTGCGTTGGTAAGCGCTGGGCTAGGGGCCTTACTGCTAATACTGGCCCTCCACTCGGGGTTGCCACTGGAGCTGGCAATGCTGGAATCTGTTGTGCTGGCCCTCCTGGCCTCTGCATCATAGGACAAGTGGAAATACGGTGGTCTGCACGACCACACCTCAAGCATAAGCCATTCGCTGACCGACACACCTCCCTCGTATGCCCTGCCTTTCTACAGAAGGTACAGCCCTGGGGTGCTCCCTGACGCTGCTGCTGGTTCCTTGGCTGCTGATGCCGAACTGGCGCTGTATTAGTTGACACGGCCGTCCTCCGCGGCGCTCTTGCATCATGAATACGTACACCGGGTGCTGGTGCCGATGTTCGCTGCATTGATCCTCCTCCAACCTGGGAATGAGATCTCTTCTGACCTCCTGTCCTCGATGCCAACCTCTGCTGGGTAAGCTCGTGCCTCCGGGCTGCCGTCAAAACAGCGTCGAACGTCTGGTAGCCGTGTCCTTCCACAAGCTGTAATAGTTCCAAATGAAGTCCCTGCTGGAACCTCATAGCTTTCTCTGGCTCCGTTGCCACCATTGCTGGTACGAAACGGCACAATCTGCAGAACTCTGCTGCATACCCATCTACGGTCTTGTCTGCTTGCTTGAGACTGATAAACTTCTGCTGGAGCTCATATCGAGCTACTACGCCAAAATATTTGGCCTTGAATCTGTCACTGAAGGTGGTCCAACGAATAGGACGTCTTATACCAACTTCTTCTGATGCCCACCAGTCGCGGGCAAGATCCTGAAGTACCAGTTTGACCTGATCAACCTTCTCATCATCTGGAACCTTGGCTGCCACAAGAATGGCTTCAATGTCTTGAATCCATGCATCCGCAGTGATGGCATCCTCCGTGCCATCAAAATACCTCGGGTTCAAGCGACGGAACCTTCCTGATGCCTGAGTCAACCCCGGTACTCCTCTCAAGAGCTAACTGAATCCCCTGGTTCAGCAACACGTTCTGTTCCTGCTGTCGAGTCTGTTGCTGTTGGTGAGTGACAAGAATCCCTCGGACGATCTCCAGGAGTGCTACGGCATCTGGTACTGCCGTCACTGCTGGTGCTGCAGGAGTTTTAATAACCTGCGGCTGCACTGCCTCTGGTTCCACTTCTGCTTGTGCCTGCCCTGGGGAAGGTTCTTCCCCTGTTGCTGCCAGTCGAGCCATGCTCTTGCTGCTCTTCCTCATGGGCCTCACCCGCTACTGAGAATGAAGCACCCCTGTAGAGAAAGATATAAGATTATCAAGTCCGGACAAGGAAGATTTCGAGGATGCAAGTCAGGTTAGAGATCAAGGCAAGGACAGAGAATTCGAAACAGAATTTCAAGGGAACAAGTTTTGATTGAGACTCCTAATAATTTGTAATACCCCACAAGTCTGAAAATCAGACCTGCATGGGCCACCACTAAAACCTTGTCACGCCCCAATACCGAAATACGGGGACGGACTAGGCCAGCTACTCCATATGAGGTACGTAACGTCATACGGCGATCGTGGCTGTCGAGAGACTAGGGGGTACATGCTACAATCAAGTCTCCTATGGTCCCACAGAGTTCTATGTCTCAATCAATTAAGTCAAATCAGCAATTAAATGAATATTAAAGATAAAGCAGTAAGGCGTCCCTGACGCTTCATCAAAATGATCATGAGAGACTAGCTTTATAATTTAGCTATCTCAGAGAGTCAGGAGTACAAAATTATACACAGCTGCAGTCTGTTTAATTACAATTATAAACTGACACAAAATATCAAGTAATCCGGCTAACAGGTGCCGGTGGCTAAACGCCGCAAAAGTATAAGCAGGAGTGGTGGAGAAGAAATCCACTCGAGTCCCCGAACCGCCATGCTCCTAGTATGCACCATGGATGTCAGGGAGGAAGATCGTGTCCTCTGGCTCTGCTACGAGATCTGGCCAAACAAAACCAGCGGGGTCAGCCCCGAATAGCAAGTACCGCCAAAGGGGCACAAGAGTTAAGATTAAAAACCCAACTAATAGAATGACTGATAATAGTAATACTTATGTTACTATTATAGGGTAGCGCAACATCCTCGAACCCATATGGCACCCTTACAACCAAACAAGGACAAAAGGGTGCCGCATGGAGTCGGACGTGTCGTACTCTATAACTTTCACATAAGTTAAAAAGGTAAAAACCATAAAATCTCCTGGTCGTGACTTCGGTCGATAGCCTATCGCAGCACAATAACCAACCCAACAATCAAACAAGAACATGGGTTGGATCATGTACCATGATAGACCATGTTCCTCAGTCATTCACAGAAGTAGCATTTTACAACCAGAATAAGTCTTCCGTTCATAACTTCGGTCCACAGCCTGTCATAGTACGATAACCAACCCAACAATCAAACAAGATGGGTTGGATCACGCACCATGACAGTCCGCTTCCCTCAGTTATTCACGGAAGGTAAATAGGAAACATGCAAGTCATTTTCACGGCCAATCAAGTCTACGAGTTTCTAGTGGAACGAGGTTATCCTCGCGTCATGTTATTAGAAAAATCCTCAGATCGTATCTTTCCAGCAAGGCTAGCCAACCCAGGGGTTCGCGTAGACAGGTGTTATGGAGCACAGGTCCCTCGTGAGGCCACCTTGCCAAGACATGTAATATATAGCAGGAATTAATCGGATACAGTCATCCACTCGTTGCGGATGATACAGTATCCGTGGAGACCAGCCGGCGCGCCAAGACAATATCTCAGGGCGACTGGTGTAACACGATCTCGAGATTTTGCCCTCCCCATGCATCTAGTATATTTAGTTGCCTAATTTAACCCTAGGTGAAATCTTGGACTCACATGCTGTGGCCTGCATGATCATCCTCCTAAAGTCGTACTCAAGTACGAGTACCCCAAAGAGGATCCATGTCAATCAGTATGTCAACATGTTCTACCCTCCTTAGTGTAATGCATCATTGCAAATACGCCACGTGGAGTTACGAGTCATTTGTCGAGCATGAATAAGAACTAGGACATTCAGGTACATGTATCAGGTAGGAACACTTTGTTCACCGGGGTCACATTAGTGCTCATATCATGCTCAGGACAAAAGGCGTAAGGATATAAAATGGGCATATAATATCTAATAAAATATCAAAAGCATACGCACAACAAGGCAGCGTGCGTGAAAAGTCACGCAGGCTCAAGGAAAAGAGCAGCGTGAAAAGTCACGCAAGCTTAAGGGAAAGAGCAGCGTGAAAAGTCACTCAAACTCAAGGGAAGAGTGCTGCATGAAAAGTCACGCAGACTCAAGGGAAAGAGCTGTGTGAAAAGTCACGCAAGCTCAAGGGAAACGCTTCCAACAGGAAGCGTGCTCAAACAGGAGCACACTGTTCACTATCTTCTCCAAAACAGCAAGAACACCATGGCTGAACCCAAGCTTCAAAGTATCATAACTTGGCCATCCGAACTCCAAATCCAGATTTCCAAAGCTCCAACTTGGGTGAAACTGAATGTTCTTCCACATAGAAGCATCAAAAATCCATAAAATCCAACTAAAGTAGATCAAACCATGCAAATCCGAAAATGATTAAAACTTAGATCTACAAAAATCAAAGCTTCAAAATAGAAATTTCCAAGTTCTAAACTAGTATAGATTGAGGAGAAGAACATATTTTGGCAAATAGTTTTGTAAGAATCATTAACAAAATAATGGATCCTTCTCTTGAGCAAGTTGGTACTTGCCTTGGTTGGTAGAGGAAGTAAATGAGAAGAAGTAAATGAGAGGAGAGAGAAGGAGATGAGTTATATATATAGAATTCTTGGACCCATGGGTTCATGATGAACCAAAGGGTTCATGATGGACCATGGGTGAACCAAGAATAGGTTACCCAAATGAGCCAAAACTGTAGGCCCCAAATGCAGAAAATAAATTAGAAAATAATATTTTGTCGAATATTTTTGGGAAATACATGAAGAAATACTGCATAATAAATATCGTATAAATTCAAGGTAAATACAATTATCGGTTTACGTATTAAAATACGTATTCCAGGATTGGGGACACTTCTACTCCCCCGTACCCCCAATCAATATACAAGGATCCAACCAGGTTATGTTATGATTCCATGTAAGGCCCCCGAAGGGTGGTACATGGATGTCCCATAAATGGGGATTCTAGGAAACCCAATGTATGGGATAAGGATTCAAGGAAGACTCTGTGATCATAAGAGTATATGTCACAAGTAATCAGTGAACCAATGAAGCATAGTGATACGCCATGTAAGTGAAACGCACAGAACATGTAGTACCCGATGCTCCCTAAGGATAACATCTCAAGAAGGGATCCATATAGTATTAATCCGTGTGACCAACGTGCCAGTAACAAGTAAAGTAATTTAATGTAGGAAATAATTCTAAGCAGGATATGAAATAATCAGAGAATATACTCGCCTGATAACCTGAACAGCTGATAAGTATAGGGGGTCCAACTGAAGCCACAGAGTCCTATTTAAAGCAACACAGGTTACAAGGTGTTCAAGTTGTAATAAATGAATCTCTATAATCAATCTACATTATCCTAGGTTCTTTTAAGTCAAATTAACTCTAGGTCAACTCCGGTCAATAATTTAGTCAAACTAGGTCAAGTATTGACTTACAGTTGACTTTGGGTCAACTGGTCAACTCTGGTCAAACAGGGTCAATTCTAGTCTAATATAAAGTGTACTTCGTTATTTGTACGTCGAAACTTACGTCACGCAAATCGAGATAAAAAGATTATCGGTAAAATTGATAATCTTATTATAGTGATCCACGTGTCCATCTTGTCAATTTCAGCGATATGAGATCACTGGAATTGACTGAGCTCAGTTTTGTTGTACTAATCCCGAAATACGAACATTATAAGAATTAATTATTAATTAATTATAAAAAGGTTAAACTCAGAGAAATTATCAACAAACATTGTCGGACGATGAAATAAACATCGCCAACGTCCAAAATGGTCAAATTAGCTAGGATAGCCTATCCAACGGTCCAATTTGGACACAAGAGCAAAAAGGTAATTTCAGGTCAAAACGGTGTCCGTGTCGGAGCCGTTTTGCACCGAAAAACGTGCAAGAAAACAAGTCTAAAATATAACAAATTATATGTCCACGAAACCAGAATGACGATACGAACCCAACGGTATCTCCAGAATTGGATTCCGTTGACCCGATCTCAATTTGGTCCGTTGACCAGAACTTGGAATTCCGGTTTGCACGAAATGCGTGCCGGAGTCAATGTTCTCAAAACTCAGCAAACTACCTGTCAACGAGTCCAGAATGATGATACGAACTCAACGGTATCTCCGGAATTGGATTCCGATGAGCCGATCTCAAAATGACCCGTTGACCCAGAATGTGGGACCCACTTTGCACCGAAAAACGTGCCAGGGCCCACGTTCTCCAAATCTAACAAATTTTATATGAAAACATGCCAGAACGACGCCACAAGTCTAATGGTGGTGTCAGAAATGAAATCTGGAGTCCCGTGTTCAAAAAAGGAATTTTATAAGTTGGAAATTATGAATTCGGACGGCCAACTTTGGCGTCGAATTCAACCAATCAAACAAGCTCACAATGAAACGAAACTGGAGGGGTAGCAAAAGGGTTATACCAGCTTCGCACCGGAACTGGTAGCACGCCAAACGGCTGCGGTGGAGGAGATATAATCTGACGAAGTTGGCCCCGCGAAACTGTCCAAATTTAATACAATTTAAACGGTCAACTTGGTGGCCGGTTTTGATGTATCAAACGATAAAATTAACGGACGAAAATTGACAGGGATGAAGGTGGATATACCGAGATTGTGACGGAGCAAAGAAATCGCCGATCCAACGGTCGAATTTCCGAAAAAATGCGTGCGAAGTTGCTGCGACGGAAGGCGATTTCAGTCTCGTTCCCGAGCTCGTCACGACGGGACGTCGTGCAAAACGCACGAATCGCCTCGACGGCGCATCCCGGAGGACGGTGGCCGTCAGGGGGCTGCACGTCAGAGTTCGCCGGAGGATGGGGGGTGCCCACGGCGGTGCGTGGCCGGCCACGGCGGTGCTGCACCGCCCGTGCGCGCGCACAAGGGGCGCGCCTACACGCGTGCGGCTGTGATGTACGCTGGCCGGGGCTCGTACGGCCTAGCCTGGCCGGCGACGGCACAGCGGGGACGTCCAGCCTGGTCACGGCGACGGTCTGGGCGACGCGGCCACACGACGATGGGGGTGGGGCGGCCGAAATGGTGTAGTGGTGGTTGGTGGTCGCGGTTTGATAGGGGAGAGGAGGAGAGAAGGAGGAGTGGTGGGAGTGGTCGGCGATGGCTGACGGTGAGGTGGGAGGAGGCTGGGGTCGGCCAGCCAAGGAGGAGGTCGGTTTGTGAAGGGTTCGGGTGATGATGGTGGTGGTGTAGTATTGCTGTTGTTGTTTTAGGTGTGTGGAGAGAAGTGAGAGAGAGAAAGAGAGTAATGTTGTGCAATTAATGAGAGAGAGAATGGGAGAAAAGTTCTCCTCATTCTTAGGGCCGGCTGTGTGAGAGTTTGTGTGGGTGTTTGGAATTGAATGGTGATGATTTAATTAAGGGAAAATCAATGGCTACGATGGAAAATAGGTAATTCCAATAGGGATTTAAATCAACAGAATTTTCTAATAATATAGAAAAATAGGTAGAAGAGTACTTGATATTTTTGGGCAAGAAATATGAGGGTGTCATGATGGAGAATAACATGGAGCTGGGCTGGACTCGGTGGAGCCGGATTGGATCAAAATCAAACATTGTGCAAAAATCGAATTAAAATTAGGAATTGATGATCATGGGTAAAGAAGTAGCACATGGGGATTCCAATAAATGGGACACAAGTGGCAGGCGGGTAGTAGGCTCAATGTGGGCCATGTCCATAGTTGGGGCTGACAGGTTTTGGTCGACAGGGGACCCACAAATCAAGTTGAAAAACGAATGTGACACCGTGGGGTGAAATAAAATCGGATCACGTGTCAGAAAAGTTGTGCAAAGCAAATGGAGCACAAAATGACGTGTCTGAGTGGGACACGAAGGTCATGTGTGACGAGCGTCTCGAGTAGATCATGCATGAGGAGTTGGTTTCAAGAAACTGACTGGTCTTGCGCTCCCAAATTAAAAGTCACGGTAACGTGCTAATAATGATCAAGGAAAAGAGTGGGAAAATCAATTAATAATCAAATGGTCTAATTTGACCCGAAGTTCAACGAAGCAAAAAGAGCACAAGGGAACAAGTTTGAGTGGGACACTATATACCATCATAAAGGTAATCCTGTCCACTCCAAAACTCGTGAAGAAGATTTCCAGAGTTGAACATCCCTGACACTCCAAATATCAAAGGCACGAAAAAGCACACTTAAGGAAAAATCACAGAATATACTATTTATCGAAACCAATCAATCAGAAAATAAAATAAAATAAATAAAAAAATTAACCCGAAATTCAGGGTGCTCACAGCAGCAACATCAAGCCAAACCGAGCTAACAAAGCCCCCAGCCCAGGCCCCAAGCCAGGCCATAACAGGCCCGGCCCACAGTCCACCATCCTCCAAACCGACCCCTGTTCTGTTGCAGCATAGGTTACATATACGTGAGTATATGTATAATCGACAGTTTAAAAACAGAGCAAACACCAAAACCTCAAACCCTAACTCCGTTACACCGCACTACCACAGGCGACCCCGACCCCCAGCGTGTGCACGCCGCCGTACGCCACCCTGCACGATCGTCGGCTGGCGTGGCAGTGCTCCAACGCGCAACAGCAACAGCAACAGCAACAGCAACCGCAGCAGTAACAGCATCCAAGGGAGGCCGCTTCGCGAGGAAATTTTGCAGCGTAGAATGGATCGTTTGTCGACCTAAGACTTCGGGTATGAACACAACTTAACCCTCTCTCAACCCCTTCTATTACAATCGTTTGGTTTTTCCTAGATAAATCGTATTAATTCCTGAAAGTTAAGGAAAAACCTGTTCGAAAAACAGGGTATATACTGTCCAATCACCCAAGTTTGACGATCGATCCCGATCGATCCAATACAATATTTGAAAAACTATTTGAAGACAATTATAGACAACCTGTAGGACTTTACACCCTTTTTGTGGATTCGAAAATCATCGACTACGTGTCGAGAATTCGAATCCCAAAGTTTCCCAAAAACCTGTTTTAAAAACTGGAAAATTGATCCACACGACGTGCGTCCCGCCATTCCGGGCAACGTGGTCGCAAACCAAAGGCATCGAAAGGTGCGTAACGGCTTCGTGGTCGTGTGTGCTTTGGCGGAATTCAAATTGGTCGCGTGTGTGCGACGAATTTGATGTGTATCCGGCAAAATTCACCGTATCGTGCACTTTGCAAATTCTCCAATTACTTCGTACACGCTCGTCAGATCGAGACGAAACTTGTGCCAACAGGACCGTATCATTTTTTTGGTCATGTATGCCAAGTTTGGTCCAATTCTGAGACAGTTGAATCGTACGCCATTTTGCGGGCCCCACGGTCCCACTCAACGGGCGATTTTGTGCACGGCCCGTCGAAATCCAACTTTGGACATACGGTCGGGTTTGTATCGAAAAATCGGATCTGTAGACATATAGTTTGACGAATTTAGAGACCATTGACTCTGGCACGCTTTTCGGTGCAGAGCGGGTCCAACGGCGAACATCGTTTTTGCCCGAAATTATCGTTTTGCCCCTGTGTCCAGAATTGGACTTAAGGACAGGTAATCCTAGCTAATTTGACTATCCTGAGACTGTTGGCATTGTCTGTTTCAGCTTTCGGAGACAGTTGTGATGACTTGGACTTCGTGATTTATCAGTTGACTATATATTTGTTGAATCTGCGTGCAACCTCCAGGCAAGATATCTTGCCTCCCTCTACAGTTTATTTACATGCATATTTCTATTATTATTATACAATTTTACTAGTTGATTATTGACACGAGATTTGTACATCGTGCATGCTAGTATACATATAGTTCTCTAGTTGTTCATGATTTACATGTTTAGTTAATCCATATATCTTTATATGTTATCAGTTAGTTATTACAGTTCTTTGATTGCATGCTTTACTTTAGACAGTGTTTACTGGTTTATTAGTCATGTTTTTTTATCGTTATCATGCTTGACTGGATGTCGTGGTTCTATCGGTTTGGTTCCCTCTCGTACCGTGTCGTGAGTCGTATCGTATCATAGGATGAATAAGTCATATCGGAACTGCTTTACCTCCTTGTCTTGAAATCTTGAAACTAACCTGCGAGTCCACATAGGGACGAGGGTTAGTAGTTAATCTAACTTGCGAGCCCACACCAGGGGCGAGAGTTAGTAAGCTAATCTGCGAGCCCACATTAGGGGCGAGGGTTAGTAGTTAAGCTAACTTGCGAGCCCACACCAGGGGCGAGAGTTAGTAAGCTAGCCTGCGAGTCCACACCAGGGACGAGGGTTAGTAGTTATATGTCCACACCTGCGAGTCTACACTAGGGACGAGGGTGATGCTAGCCTACGAGTCCACACCAGGGACGAGGGTTAGTAGTTATATGTCCACACCTGCGAGTCCACACTAGGGACGAGGGTGATGCTAGCCTGCGAGTCCACACCAAGGACGAGGGTTAGTAGTATATGGTTCACATCTGCGAGTCCACACTAGGGACGAGGGTGACGCTAGCTTGCGAGTACACACTAGGGGCGAGGGCTAGTAGTTGTTCAAACCTGCGAGTCCACACTAGGGGCGAGGGTTTGAGTATTCGATTGGTTGTCCATTGACATCGTGATATCGTGTTCTCTTGTTTTCTCCAGCAGTTCGTTTAGGCGTAGTGGTTCTTCCAGTCGTGTATAGTCGTGCTTTCGTGCTGATTGGTCTTTTTCTATTATTTCCTGTATTTTCTTTATTGCATGATAAACTGCGAGATAGGCATGTTTTTATGTATCTTGTTATGTCCCCTGAGGACCTGATGATCTCTTCAGGGTTAGTGAGTGCATGGAGATAGCTGTTAGTTCTGGATGACGGACGGGATAATACGCTTGCGGGATTCAGGTATCGTATCGCAGTTATTATCAGCTCGTGCTTTCATACTTATCATGAGATATCATATTTTCTGATTCAGTTTAGACTCTTGTTACTTTATTAGAGTCAAATCGGACATATATGCTAGTGAGCTGCAGACCACGACCATACTTGCTCATTCTTGATTATTATTTTATTGTGGATTGAGATATAGATTTGTTTGCCATGATTTTGCAGTTTACCTTAGCTGACAACGTTTACGTATTCGAGTCGGGCTGGAGTCCGCTTGATGCGTAGCTGGCTTGCTCACGTTCTCGCGTCCGAAAAGCGGGTGTGGGTCGTGACATACAAAAATACTCATGTTCCTGAAAACTGGGGGTGACAAATCTATCCACCTTAAAAAAATTTGTCCTCGAAATTAAAACAAAGCAATCACAGAAAAACACACGCAGAAAACAATCCCTCTCGAATACTTCCAAAGAAAAAAAAATTCAGCAAAATAAAAATCTCTTAAGACACAACAACACTTGCAAATAAAAACTGTTACGTGTCCGACACGGACACGAAACCATCACAAAATCTTACCTATCAAAAGCCAAATCAACAATCACCAATACAAAATATCAAAATAAATCAAACAGGTCCAATGACCAAAATACCCTTGGACTAGAAATGATACTGAAAATATCCTAATCATATGGTTAGGATCTAGGTCAAACAGTCTCTAAGGTTTCACTAGCAAAACATTAAAATCACAAATCATGGCTTAAAAATTTAAAATGATTAAAATCTCCAAAATCAAAGCATAATTTTAAATGATAATAATTAAATGACTAAAACTACAAAATTTAAAATCACTCTCAATTAGAAACCTGGTGCTACAAGTCTATCCACCTTAAAAAATTTCATTCTCAAAAATTAAAACAAAAAACACAGAAAAATCATGCAGTTCGACAATCATATGCGTCTGTCCAGAATCATGATACTCTGAATCTCCGTCATGCTAGTGAGCAAGGCTACGATAATCACAGAGTCCTTGACTAAGGTACATACCTCTGGAATTATGGTATTTAAAATTTTCGCATTGTCGTATGCTTGGCAACGAAAACCTTAAATTCCCACACCCTAGAAATACATCCGTAATCCGACTATATGTCCTCACTATGCCTGCTAGCATGACCCTAGAGGATTCTAAATCTCATAATCAAGGCAACCTAGCCCATACGACTTATCTCAGGAGAAAATCATATCACAAGAACAAAAATTTCATCAACCAATCAAGGTACAGATGGAATCGAATTTCAAACAGTTATAAGGAGGCAAATACGAAAATGAGATCGAAAGATTGGAACCTGCACTCTGCCCAACTGCTGCCTAACTGCGAGTAATCGCCATCCTGAGGACGAATTGAACCCAAGAGATCAATATGGCACAAGATAAGATATTATCAAAGGAGGACAATTGAATTCAAATACAAGAAGAGTTGTCATGGTAATCAAAAGATCAGAATTTTCCTAAAATGTGATTGAGTAACTCCTATCATATTCTAGATCCTATGTCCTAGTCGCAGGCTCGTAATTAGTACTCTAAGTCGAGCACCATTACGAGATCGCACTAATTGCGATACTGACCTGCATGGGCCGCCACAAAAATGTGTCACGACCCGCACCCTATTTAGGGGCACGAGAACGTGGGTACGTCTAGTCTACGCCGCAGTGTCGGCGGTAGAACGCTGTATAGGTCCTCTATAACATCTAACATCTAATAACAAGATATATAAACCTGTCATCTCCGCACGGAGGTATAATAACATCTCAACTCTATATCTCAATCACAAGTCTAGGAAAGATAGAGCACGATATGAAATTAGATAAAAGAAAGAAACTGAATATAAATAGAGTTATCACACCACACAAAGTAGATGTTTAACACAAATAAATACAAGTCCTGAAATACTAAGTCTTAACTAACAATCGAAACAATCCAATACAAATTGAAAACTAAAAATATTAGACTAGAGTAAGCACCCTCTACTGAGCTAGATGCTCCTCGGGCTCCTGTGTGTCACCCTCATGTGCCCCATAGAAGGTAGGGTAGTCACCATCATCATCTGTAATATTTTCAACAGGTCCAGTCAGGACAGGAACTAGTACAAAATCTCAAACAATAGTTCTAGTTATACGATATTGAAAATGTAGCAGTAGATAGAGAGAATATACTAGGTAAAGTAGAGCGTACATGTATCCTGGCAGAGTATATCAAAACTGTAATGAGATAAGGCAAGAAAATAATGTATAACATGTACGAAATCTGGAACTGCTATCTATGTGAGTTTAGCACTAGTTTCAACATGTGATCGACTTAGAACTTGATACAATGTTTGGCCTGGCTAATTATACGTGAGTGTATGATTAACACTATACAATGAGGATACTATAGTGATACAATGATGATACATAATACTATGGGGTATTGATCACATATCTACGCTAACACCCCCATCCCTGACTAATATAGTAGATCCAGTCATGACACGTATTCTCTAAGGAGGTCGCGAGCCTACTCAGAAATCGTATCTATACAATAAACAATAAACAATGAAGACTTGCCCAGTGTATACCATATATAAGAGGAATAACATCTTATGACGGGATCCAGACAATACCAATCCGTGTGCACCATGTGTCAAGAGAACAAGGATATCTACACTAAATACTAGAAACAAAGACGATATCATAAAACAAAATATTATCAGAGAATGTACTCGCTGTGGTCCTGAGCTGATAAGGTAACAGACGCTCAGAGTAATCACAGACCTAAAGATGAGATACTACAAGTCAAAACATGGTTTAATAATGAAAGGAAAGCTAATCGAGTCATGATATGCAAATCTAAGTCAAAACTAGGTCAAACTAAGTCACACCAAGCTAAACTAGGTCACACTAGGTCAACCAAGGTCAAACAAGGTCACAGGAAGTCAATCCAAGTCAAACTAGTCAATCTGGGTCAAAGGTTGACTTACAGTTGACTTTTGGTTAAAAAGTCAACCCTGGTCAACACTGAGTCAACCCTGGGTCAACCCTAGGTCAAACAAGTCAAATGTTGACTAACAGCTGATTTTCAGTCAACTGGTCAACTCTGGTTTGGTTTCGGTCAATTCTAAGTCAAGTGTTGACTTGAAGTTGACTTTCAGTCAAAAAGTCAACTCTTGGTCAACGAAGATCAAGATTAGTCTAAACTACCCTTATCTAGTCATTACCTACCAAGACAACCTATTTCTAACTCCATCTTAACAATCAAAACCCCAAACTTAGACTTACCCCAATACCTTACCTTTATCCTTTACAAGGTATTCCCAATACCTTGCCCCAATACCAAGGTAACACATCTATACCTTGGTAGACTAACCTAGGCTTCTTAGGGTAGCTAGACACTAACCTATCTAGGATTTACCAACCAAGAAATCTAGGGTTCTAGGACATCTAGTCCATCTTATCTCCCATGTTGGCCATCCCAACATTACCTTAAGTATCGTCATGATACGCTATGGTATCTTGAGATACCACACCCTACTCTTTACCAACCTTCCTAGTTCACTCTCCTACACTCTCCTAGTGTCTAGGTTAGTCCTCTCTACTAGTCCACTAGGATACTAACTTAGTTAGGGCACTAACTTAATTAACAACTATCTAATACCAATTCTAACTAGCCTACAACATCATACTAACATTTACCCTTCTAACCTATCAACACCCACAAACTAACACTCAACCTACTCTCACAAAACATTCATACAAGGACTGAATTGTGTGGGTGAAATGGAAATGGAATGGATGAATGGATTGGTGGTTGGTGGCTCAAATGAAAGGAAATGAATTTGTGAATGAATGAATGGATGGAAAATAGGAAATGAATGAATGTGAAGTGGGATGAAATGAATGAATTTGTGGAATGGAAGTGGATGAATTGAATGAATGGATGCATGAATGTTGTATGTAGAATGAATGGAAGAATTGAAGGAAGAATGAATGGAAGATTGGGGGAATAAAAGACTGCTTATGGGCTGATTTTGAAAGTGATATAGGGACCTATATATGGCTGTCAAGTGGGCTGAATATGTGTGAAAACATGGAGCTTATATGTGGGGTTAAGGGGGCCAATGTAGGGACTGATATGGCTGTGATTACATGGCTTATATGTGGCTGAAATGGGCTGTTAATAGGCTGAATTTGGACAGGTTTTAGGGGCCAAGTGGTTGTCCAAATGGGGCTCATATGGCTGTCCATATTGGACTGATTTATGGGGTGTTAAGGCTGCTAACATGGCTGCTAAATGGGGCTATTTCTGGACAGATTTGGGGGTCCCAATTATGCTGTCAAGTGGCTGAATGTAGGTGGATTGGTGGCTGTCCTATAGGCTGAATTGAAGGGCCAAATGGATGGAAGAATGGGTGTATGAATGGCTGCCAAGGGGGGCTGATTTGGTGTGTATATTAGGGGTTAAGATGGGCTGCTATGGACTGAATAGTGGCTGTCCTCCTCCCCCTCACTGCTGCAACAGCAGCTGCTACTACTGCTGTCCATGGGGGCTGTCCCCCTCCCCATTCCTTCACCTATCTCACTCTCTAAAAGCTCCACACACACACTCAAACTTATATATATACACACCCACACTCACATATATATACATATGCACACACACACACACACACACACACACACACACACACACACACACACACACACACACACACACACCACACCGATATATATATACATATGCACACACACATACATATACATGTATACACACACACATATACATATATATAGATACATAGATATAGACACACAAACACAATTATATATATAAAAAGACTCTCACACACACACACACACATGGATACATACACATATATATTTAATATGGACACACACACACATATATTCCTAAACGACCCAAAACCTTATCCGAATACCCAAATCTTACAATTCTACCCTCTAGGGCCTAGACACGTGCCCCACACAAGAAATCTAACTCGTGCACGCGAGCGAAAACGAAAAACGAGGCCCGAATGGCCAAATGGCCATTCTGGCGACTCCGGGGTGTCCGATTCACGATACCGCATGATACGGACACCAAACCTATCCGGATTCGACCTAAACTCTACCTACAGTTCTAAATAATGATTAGAACCTATTCTAAGTACTAACTTGTTAATTCTAGTGTCGGTGCAAAAAGTCACCCGTGTGTTGGAACCCGAAAACCCCGAAAAAGCCTATTTTTGTGATTTCTCGCAAAACGACCCCACGTATCCAAATATGGACACGTACCTAGCCTCATCTCACCCAAACTAATGGGTAACACCCAAACATGTCAATTTAGGGTTTTTCCCAAAATTGGCACTAAACCTAGCCCGAAAGTCCCGAATTGAGTCCAATGGATTCCAAACCTCTTCTAATAGGTTTTACGTCTCGGATATCCTCTAATATACAAATAATATTAATTAGGAGTAATTACAAGAGTTAGAGTTAGGGTTTACCTCTTGGGAGTTGGAATCCCAAGAAAAAGCCCTAAAATTGGTTCTTTTGGGGTCAAGAGCCAAATCTAAGCTTCCAACCCCTCCATGCTAGGTTCTACCTAGATAAAAATTACAAATAAGAGATAAACAAGGTTAGCACCAAGATTAGAGAGAGATCTAGTGTATGGAAGAGAATTAGAAGAGATTTGACTTACTTTGGAGCTTAAAATCCAAAGGAAAAAGAAAAGGGTCTTTATAGAATGAGAGAAAGGAGAAGAGAAGAGAGAGTTTTTTTCTTGAAATGGGAAGAAGAGAGGGAGTGTTGCTGCTGGCCGGCCACATTTTAGAGGGTTGGGGGCATTTCCAAGTCAAAGAAAAGAGTGGTTTTGAGTTGGGGTCAAAATGGTAACTTGAAAACTCCAAATTTCGAGTTCTAAATCTAATTCTAATCCCTAATCCCACTAAAATCAAATGGGATTAGTCAAATATAAATATCTGGGTTTGGTCATGACAAGTTGGTCGGTTCCATTTGGGTCCCGATCAGAGTCTAAGCTACCCCGGGTCCCCGATACAAGTCGGAATGAGCTGAAATTCGAACCCGACTCAAATAACCCTAAAACAATATCATGAATAATAAAATAAATTTCAAAAATATTCAAAAATACAAAATGACACAAATACCCTGTTCCTGGAAACTGGGGGTGACACGATCCTTCGAGTAGACGAGGATGTCGTCGATGAAGACTACTACGAATTTGTCAACGAACGGACGGAACACTCGATTCATTAGATCCATGAAGGCGGCAGGGGCGTTTGTCAGACCGAACGGCATTACCAAGAACTCGTAGTGGTCGTAACGAGTGCGGAAGGCAGACTTCGGCACGTCATCTGGCTTGACTTTGAGTTGGTGATAACTTGATCGCAGATCAATCTTCGAAAACACCGTTGCACCTTGGAGCTGGTCGAACAAGTCATCGATGCGGGGCAGAGGATATTTGTTCCAGACGGTGGCCTTATTCAATTTGCGATAGTCGATACAGAGCCGCATCGATCCATCCTTCTTTTTCACAAATAGCTCGGGCGCACCCCATGGCGAGACACTCGGACGGATAAACCCTCTGTCGAGTAATTCCTGTAGTTGTGCCTTCAGTTCTTTTAATTCTGCAGGTACATGCTTAGTATGCCCTCATTAGCTTTAGATATTATTAAGTTTAGCTTTTATTTGATTGACCTTTGAACAATGACCATTCCAAGACTTACCCTAACAATTGTTATTAGATTGCCATAGAAGACTGCTTGCATATATTACTATATTTATGTATAAACTTGTGTGTTTGATTTTTGAGGAAAAAACTATTTTAAGGGGAGATAGGTTGTAGCATCCACTACCAAAATTTCTATTTTGATTAGTGATTAAGTGGATAAATAACACTAGGGATTTTTGGGATTTTTTTTGTTAATTCTTAGGTAATTTTTATTATGTATATTATTATTTTGAAAGACTTTTAGATTTTGTGAGGGCACACGAGCTTATGTTAGAGGCCAGATAGTTTACTATGGTTCTAGAAGGTCAAATATATTTTCTATAAATTTTTGGTAATTTTTTGGAATTTTTAGATAATTAAATATAGAAAAAACCTATTTTCTAGGACTTCTAGAATTTACTGTGCAAGCCTATGAGCAAATATTGACCCCAAATATTTTTATAGGGTTCATTATGTTATTTTATATTTTCTAGAATTTTTTTATAATTTTCTAAGAATTTTTAGTATTTATTATAATTTTCTGTAAGTAAAACTGCTTTAAAACTGTTTTCTGTAAATTAAAATCTTATTTCCCTAATTAATTACCCAATCAGGAAACAACCCGGCCCACCTGCCATTCTCTGCAGGGTTGGAGAGCGAGCCCGCCCGTCAGTGACTCAGATCCTTGGGTGCGCGCTAGACTCGGTCTCCGAGTCGGAGTTGGAGCCGAGCCGCTCCGAATTGGAGTCGGACTCGGGTTGAGCCGAGCCGGCTTCACCTCAACCGCTCAATCAGAGCGGAAGGCCGTGGATAGAGGCCACGTGGCCCAAAACTGAGCCGCAGCTCGCTGCCCTTTCTCTCTATATATATAGTATATTATAACCTAATTATTATTCCCAGCCGTATTATAAGAAATTCAGGAGAGAGAGAGAGAGAGAGAGTGGGGTTTGATCTAGGGAACCTTCAACTTTTCGAAGTGATTGCTGCCAAACCAGAAGAGCTTTTCACGCATCTTTTTTATTGGAAGCGTATTGAGGTATATTTCCTGAATATCTAATTTATTTTCGTAATTTTTGAACTGAATTTCTGGGAAATTCGTAGAGTTATAGTTGTCCAAAATTTGACACGTTTCGGTGTTTTCGAGATTTTAGGAGAACCAGAAATCCGAATCACGAACCGTTTGAAGTTTCGAAAAGCTAACACAGAGCTCTACTGTTTGCCATTAAAATTGTTTGATTGTAAATCTTAATACAAACAGAACAGTATTACAATATAGGACTTAGATGTAGTCCTAGGAGTACACTTTTGTTTAATCTGGGTCCCTTGTGCCGATGGAGCGAGTGGTAATGCGTTGACTCCGTTGACGAGCTGACGATGGTTATCGGTTCTCTGAAGGCTTGGATTGCTCTGGGTGCTGGAGCTTGCTGAGAGGAGGAAGACGTTGAGTGTCTGTATCTGCCTCTCTGGTGATGTGTTCGTTGTCTGTATTGTGCGTAGGTGAGAAGGAAATGACCCCTCTATTTATAGCTGGGCAGGTTGGCTGCTCATGCGCGCATATGTAGGATGCGCCGGTGTGTGGGGACGCCACGTGAAGATTACTGATGGAGGCACATGGATGATGCGCCCTGATCAAGGGGTTAAATTCTTCATACCGCTGTTGTGAGCCGGCACGTAGCAGAGGAGAAGATCTTTCCGTTGCTGAAATCTTGGATGAGTTGAGTCAAAGGACACGTGTCGTCGACTCATGGCTCAGAGATCTCGGATTTGATGGGGGGATGATTTGGTGGGATGCGCCTTAGATTGGGCACATGAGGAGACTTTGGCTCGTAACCTTTAGGAGTCACGAACCATTCTGGGCGCATGGCTTTTGAGGCGCATGCAAGCGACTTTCCTTTTGTCTTTTGGGATCAGAGAGCGGTCTGGGGCGCATGGCTTTTGAGGCGCATGTAAAGCTTCAATTGGAGACTCTTCTTCGGTCTTTAGGGATCAGTGAAGAGTCTGAGGCGCATGGTTTTTGAGGCGCATACGGATGGTTGGGTGGCCACGTGGCAGAAGCCGTCGGAGTAAAGTCATGATGATGCTGACGTTGCCGACGCTTCATTTTCTAAAAAAGCTGTCAACTGTTCAGACTTTGGGAGGTGTGCTGCCAACTCTGTCAGTTCAGCATTTAATGTTGGTGACATTCGATAGACAGCTGAATGGGCGCGTTGGTTGACGTTCCACTGGGTATGGGGACGTATGGGGGCGCATCCTCTGTGATGCGCTTGGTACTGGAGGGCGCATCTGTGTTGATGCGCTTCATGTCGAAGGGGTGTGATGCGCTGTCCAGCCGGCGCATCCGACACGTCTTTAATGATGCGGCTGTTTCGCTTCTCGAGTGCTTTAAATAGCCGTTTGGCTGAATTCGAGGCGTCCGGTTCATCCATTTAATGCAAGTTCATTGCACGGAATTCGGAGAGCCATCCACTTGGCGCGTGGGTTTGATCTGCCCGGCCTATAAATAGTGGCATGGAGAGAAGGTTTGTGTCACGACCCGGTCCCCAAATACTTGGGTCGAATCGGATCATGCCCAGCCTGCACCGTTGATGAGACGGCGGCAGTAAGCTGTAATCCATGTGCAGGTCATTCAACAACATTTAAGACTAAAATTGCCACAATAACATTTATTCGATAATAAAAACTTGTCCAGTACAAAAGTTTAAAGACCATAAACTGAAGTAAATCTAACTAACACCAACAGCATCTAAGGAGACGCCGTGCCATCATCGTCAGGTAGTACCGCCGGGTACAAGTCAGGATTGTTGAACAATAGCTCTGAGTCCTCAGATACTCTGGAATAGGTCATCCTCAGTGTAACCTAAAAATGTTGGTCTCCAGTTAGGAGGGAGCAAAGTACAATTATGAAAATCTACAATTCAACTAATAATTAGCAATTTGCAATTATAAACAATTTAGAAATGCAATATTTTCCAACAGTTCTACAATTGAAAACATGTGATTTGAGTAAGTAACGACTATGACCGGTTTGGGATGATTCACTGATATGGTCCGGCCTATCCCCGTGTGTGAGAGGGGTAAGCTCGTACAATTAGATTCAATTAGATTCAATGAGGGGTATTGGTCATAGACGCTACACTACTCCCCCAATATCCCGAGTCAATTAGATTCAATGAGGCAATGAGACAATAACAATCAATACTCTAGGAGAGAGTTCCGTGTAGAAATGTGGTTTAAGCATGCAAGATTACTATTACTAATTAAATTGCAAACAATCACAACTGTACTTGCCTTAAACTTGATCAAACTGGAGAGTCGGTACTTCGGGATTAACAGTCAGAAACCTCCTCGAACCCTACATTCCGGAAACTTATTTCAGAAGCAATCACAAGTTATCTAGTTACAATCTCTATTTGTCTTTCCTAGTCAATTTTAGTTAACCACAACGTTTACTAGTGCGTTGTTTTAGAAAGTCAAAATTACTTTGGTTTTTCGAGAAAACTTGTATTTTATCAAATTACGTACAAAACTTAGTATTTATCTATTTATTGGAAAACTTTGACGTTCTACAATTATATATAAAATATATTTTCTTTTACTTAAAGATGAGGAAATCATGAGTTATTTAATTTAATAGTATTTTAATTGTTCCTACGCGTACCACAATCCCAGAAAATAAAGTAAAAATGCTACACTACAATATTACAGACCACTTAATAGAAACTGGGCTTATGCCCTTACAAATTTAATTATAAATTTAAATAAGAGAAAACAGGTTAGTCCCGAAATTATCTACAATTAAATAATAATAAAACTAACAATTAAATTAAAATAATAGGTGTCTCAGACTCTGGTCCATTTGTCAAACTCAGCTACTCTGCCTCAACGTCCGGACGGACCGGTGCGTTTGCATTTCACTGGGGCCCATTGACCGGTAAGGTTGTCGCCCAAATAATATTATCACTAAAAATCATTTCAAAAATCATTTTATAATTTTACAAAAATTCGGCAGCACTCCCTCTATTTTTGGTCAACCCAAAAACTGGAAAATGCTTCCAAGATTCCTGTAAAACAGTCCCAAACCAGGGATATATATATACCATAAAATAGTCTTTTTCCAAAGCCAATCCAGCATTCCGAAATGAGAACGGAATTTCCCGAAAACCCGAAATATATCAAATACCATTTCTTTCCAAAAGAAATAAGCTACAGTAAACATTTCCGAACTCATCGGAAATTTGAATTAATACACAGAACCCAGAGAACAAAATTCTCCAAACCAATTTTTTTATGTTAAAATTTTAAACTCCAATTTATTCCCGAAAACTTCTCGAAAAACCCGAGAATTCAAACACAGAAACTTTTCCGAGTTAGTTCTCGAAATCCCGAGAACATTCACAGAAAAAATCTGAATTTATTTTATTTCAGAAAATCACAGAACAGCAACAATTTCTGAAGAATTTCGGAAAGCAAATTGGTAACGTAATTATTACATTGCCGGAAAAACCGAGTTCCCGAAGGAATCGGGGACCAGATTTCATCACTGACAGAGGAATTAAATTCGAGGTTAGAGTTTACCCAAACCAAAGGTGCAACGAAATCCCGAAATGAAGCTCGGAACCGAAATGCTCGGGAACGGAATCCGACAGAGCACACGGCCACGCGGGTCAGCACCGAGAAGCAACCAGGGGCGAACGGGGGCGAACGCCGGCGATCGGACGGCCGGAGTGGCGTCGGGGGCGGCGGCCTCGGGATCGGGGGTCGGGCACCGGTCGGGTCGCCGACGGTGGATCCGGAGCTCGGGTCGCCGGAAAATGGTGAGTTTGGGAGAAATTTGGGGAAAGTGATGGTGATGGAGGATGGAGAGGGAGAAGCTATATATAGGGAAAATTGGGTTTGGGAGTTACCAATTTAGGGAGAGGGAGGAGTCTCAGCCATAATGGCCGGCGGCCAGGGGAGGGGAAAAGCCATCGGTTGAGTCCAGGGAGAAGAGCCGATAAGCCTTCGGTTTGGGAAAAACCCAAAGCTCCCAACAGAAAGTTAAAGCTTCTCTCTTTCCTAACTAAAGAAAGCCATTCATTAGCTTAAGAAATAATACCCATGCATTGGCTGTAGGAAACCTTAATGGTTTGGTTGGAAAGTTTTGGACTTTATATTAAAAAGTTTGCATTGGCCCAAAGGAAATGAGCTGTGGGTTTGGCCTAAGGGCTTTAACTCTTTGGGCTTAAGATTTTAGAACTATTGGGTTAAAGGTCTGATTAAGTAAATGGCCTTAAGGCTTAAATGAATTATATGGGTTAAATAATGGAGATTAAGCATTTGGGCTAAAGGCTATAAAATAATTTCCTTTTTAGAAATATAACTAATATTTATAAAAAGTTTTTTTTTCTCAAATTGGTTTGAACCGGGTTCGGGTCTGGGTTGACAATCAAAAATCCTTGACTTAATTATTTTAAAAATAATTTTCATGAATTAACCAATAAAAATAATATTATTTTTAACACAAAATTTTATTTAACAAAACATTATTTAAAATGATTAAAAATATTACTAAAAATTGCGGATTTCACAGTTTGCTTCTCGCTCTCTCACGTACTTCCAACATGAACTTGGGTACTCGAGTGCATTCTGTCGACGAAGTGCTCCCGAGGGTGAAGATGAGACGCCATGTCGTCATTGATGCACTTGAAGGTGACTGTTACATCCAAAACGGAGTTGAGGGCTTCTGAGGCAGGCGGAATGTCACTCCCCGTTCCCAGAATACATATTTTTATACATGTACAACTCATGAGTATTTATTTAATATTTATCATGTATTATCCTGTATTTAAATTCCTTTAATTTTATGTTAATTAATTAATCTGCTCTTTAATTTTCATGTTAATTTATTTCCTGCAATTTTATTTCTGCACTTTATTTCCTGCTTTAGCTAGGCTTTGGGTTCGGGTTGGCTTTGGTTGGATCCCCTATAACCCGACCCATTGGACCCATTGGACCCGGCCCAACTCCCACCTACCACCCCCTTTTCTATTTAAAGCTTACATCTCTTTCTCTCTCTCTCTAAACTCACATTCTCACCATTACTCCTCTTCTTCTTCATTACTCTCTCCACCTACCAAACCGTAGGCAAGTACAACTTGCTCCACATGAGAACCCATGTTTTTATGGTTCATTTATCTTCCTCTCGTGATCCTAAGAGAGTTTAGAACTTGGCATTTTTCATTTCGTAGTCTTAATCTTTATAGATCTAGATATGAGTTATTTTCGGAGTTTGGTATTTTGATCTATCAAACTTCTTTGTTTTCAAGTTTTGATAGTTCTATGTTGTAGAGAGTTTTATTCTACCCAATTTTGACCTTTGGAAAGTTGGATTTTGACTTGTTTGGACCAAGTTATGGACCTTTGAAGCTTTGGGGTGCAACCATGGAGTTCTTGCTGTTTGGAGAAGACAATGAGCAGTGTACACTAGCTTTTTAGCTTGCGTCACTGAGCTGTGCGCGCTCTTTAGCGCAGTGCAGTATGGAGTCCATACGCTACCTTTTTAGGAAGCGTGTGTCTTGCATACGCTACCTTTTGGGAGCGTATGACTTGCATACGCTGACTTGAATGGTCAGGAGTCGTATGGAGTTCATACGCTACCTTTTGGGAGCGTATGACTTGCATACGCTGACTTGAATGGTCAGGAGTCGTATGGAGTTCATACGCTAACCTTTTGGGAGCGTATGACTTGCATACGCTGACTTGGATGTCAAAGTCGTATGGATCCATACGCTGCCTTTGGGGCGTATGACTTGCATACGCTCACTTGGATGGTGAGGAGTTGTATGGAGCCCATACGCTGCCTCTTGACTTGAGCGTAGCCTGACATGAGCGTAGCCTACTTACCCTGGATCTTCTATAGCCCTGATATTGATATTTATTAGATATTTAACGTCCATTTTATATCCTTACGCCCTTTTTGGCATAAACTCGATAAAATCATGATATGTATATTGTTAATAATATGTTATGTGGAATGGCCTTGTGTCCCGATTGATTTTTGGGATACCCAGTATGACTGGACTTGACCATGAGAGGTTATAGACTCGACCCCCGTTTAATGCTAATTGACTTTCATGCCTTGTCACCATTGTAATAATGGTTATCTTGACTAAATTGATCATGCGTTCCTAGTTGGAACTAAGAGACTGGCTAGTCGTCTTATTGAATGAAATGAATGACACATTCATGTTATGGACTATTGTAATCGACTGGCTGATCCCGAATATTGACTTACATGCACATGCAGGCTTCAATCTATTTTTATTTATTTACTTATTTTCTATAAAAGAAGCATGGTACTTTATGTCAAGGCATGATTACCGTGGTTAGATTTGATTGTTGTATTACGTTATGTAAGACCTGCAACCTAACCGCACTGGTATCATTGTAGAGTTGTGCATATCGTACCCCGTACGAAAGTACTCATTGAATGACCATGATCCACGCATGGGATTTCACTCAACGTAGGGACTATTAAGTTAAATAAAATGATTGCATGGAGAGAATGGATTCCCGAGTTCTTACATGGCAGCCCCCTTGGGACAAGTAGTACCCGACGGGCCGGCTGGTTCCCACAGATACTGTAAACTGCCACACGGGCAGGGAAAGTATCTGCTTATATTATATTGTATATTGTATATTGATGACGGGCGTCCTGCTAGGACTCGTCTAATTCATGCATGGCGCACATGATTGACTGGATAGACTAGCCTTGCTTGCACATAGTAAGAACTACGGAATCCCTAATTGCATAAATCCAGGATAACTTGGGACTCACAATAGCAAGCCGTGAGTTATTGGCCGTTCAAGATGATTTGTTTTGTGTACTGTACTACTCTGTTATCTAACCGGGATGATCAGAATGTCAGGACATGACGGGCCACTTCTGTCCTTGTTTGGTTGGGAGGTTGGTTCGAAGTGTCGTGATGTGATGTAAATCCTAGTAGCAACAGAGATTTTAGTATTCTCTTACATTACTGGTTTTAGTTCTCATGTCGTGCTTCCTTGTGTACTTGCTATTAGAGGTCTAACCTCTCTGGTTTTGCATGGCCAGATTTAGAGCCGGTCCCCGAGGATCCAGCTTACTTCTACCTCCAAGATGGTCAACACTAGAAGGATGATCGCAGGAGGACTCGAGTGTTTCTTACTTTCCCCGCTCGTTTTGTCACTTACTTTAACTTGGCCGTTTGGCACCGACATGTTAGTCGGATTGTCTTGTACTTACTTTTACATAATTGTAATTAAAGTCAGACTGCAGCTGATAACAATTGTTATACTTTGCTACATCAATCTGGCTATGTTTGTAAAGCCAGATCAAGAACATTTTGACAGAGCGTTTGGGACGCCTTACTGCTTTATCTTACATGTTCTCTATTTCTGTTTCTTATTTGAATGATGAGACAATAGATGTGTATGACCATAGTAAGACTTTTATGTAGTATGCACCCCCTCGTCTGGTTAGACAGCATTGATCGTATTATACGGTATTCATCTACCCGTAATACGTAGCTGGCTGAGTCATTCCCCCGCTCTCCTATTCTGGTTCTGGGGCGTGACACGGAAGTGCCTGTTGCATCCAAAGATAGGGTGCTCGGGCCTCGTCTTCGTTGTGCAGGAAGAGCCGTAGATCGAAATGGCGGTGCTAGGCTCTTTCTTCCTTCAAAGTGGGTGTTGCCCACTCTGGTGGGTTTGGAAGCTGCTCCTTTAGCCGTATTTCGATTACGGTCTTCCTTGGTCTTTGGAGGCTCTTTCGAAGCCTCCCTGGCCACAGACTTGCGGTGCTCTTCTCTTCCTTGGTTTGATAGACCTGCCTCCAGCCAGAGGGTTAAATGCTTCATTAGTCATAGCATTTATCAAGTGAGCCTGGCTGGAAGAGCGGCACATAACTGGGCTGCTGAAGGGATGCACATAACTGGGATGCACATAACTGAGCTGCTGAAGGGATGCGCCCTGCTGATTACGCATGGCGGGATGCGCCTGGTTGAAGACGCATGGTGACTGCTGCGTCTGACTGAAGGCGCTTGGTGGTTGCTGTAGACTTAGGATCTTTTCTTTGTAGAAATTCCCTTTGTACAACCTTTTCTAGACATGTAATAGACTTTTATATATAATAAAGTCCTCTTTCAAATGTCTATATCTGTTGATTTTGCTGTAAGTACTTGGTCCAAGTTCTGGCGCATGTAGTGTCTGGCGCATGGGCTTTCTGGTTGTGAAATTCCATGCTTCTACATCTACGACATATATTTTTCCAGAAATTAATTAGTTCATCCAGTATTTTTATTAATTCGTAGAACTTAGTTTGTCATAAATCATCGATTTGGTCATGGATATCCATAACTGCTATCTTTTGACCAAAGCGGGATTTTATGGCACGGTCGATTCCAGTGCACTCGTGGTGCTGAAATCTATTAGGTGCACACTCAAGTCATAGAGTTTGTGTCGTTTGACTATTTAGTCATCGATGTACCTCGTTTGTATGCCACATTCCGAATTGGAAACCGTGATCTTCCTTGGCTAAAAATTAGTGTTTAATTTTAATTCCAAAATTATAATAGAATAAATTAGGTTTTTAGATGATTTTTCCAAATTATATATTAGTTATGATAAACCATTAGCCACTTTCTAGAATTTTTAGAGTAGAATTTTCATAATCTAACTTATGATTATTTATGTGACGGGTAGATCGATCTACGACGTTTGAGTTGTGACTTCATCATTTAGCGAAGCAAAGAAAGTATCACTATGACCTATGTTGCCTTTATTTTATGCTGCATGTTATTCTTTTCCTTAAATTTATAGTCTTGTCTTTTATTTTATGCTGCATGTTATTCTGGCCCAATGACGATGTCGGTCCTGTGCAACTCGAAGGCGCTCTCTGACTAACTTAACTATCTCCACAGTCTGCGTGATCATCTCTGGCCCCAACAACTTTCGTTCTCCGACGTCGTCCCATGCCAAAGGGGACCTGCACTTCCTTTCGTACAATGCTTCGAACGGGGCCATCTGAATGCTAGCCTGATAGCTGTTGATATAGGAGAACTCCACTAGATGAAGGTGATCCTCCCAAGATCTGCCAAAATCTAAGGTACACGCCCGTAGCATATCTTCTAATGTCTGAATGGTTCTTTCTGATTGCCCGTCAGTTTGTGGATGATAAGCAGTACTGAATCTTAACTTGGTTCCCAAACTTTGGTGCAAGCTCCGCCAAAAATGGGAAGTAAACCGCGTATCCCGATCTGATACTATACTAACTGGAACACCGTGCTGCCTTACTATCTGCTTCATGTACATTTCTGCTAACTGCTCAGTAGTTTGTCCAACTCGGAAGGGAAAAAAAGAGCGACCTTCGTGAGTCGATCTACTATTACCCAGACTGCATTCTTACCAGTCGGGGATCTAGGTAAACCGGTCACAAAATCCATCGTGATGTGCTCCCATTTCCATTCTGGGATAGGAAGCGGCTGTAGCAACCCTGCTGGTCTCTGCTGCTCGGCTTTCACCTGCTGACATACCAGACACTTGGATACAAATCTCGCTATCTCTCTTTTCATGCCATTCCACCTAAAGAACTGCCTGATATCTCGATACATCTTCGTTCCTCCTGGATGAATGGAGTAAATAGAACTATGAGCTTCGGACATAACTTCTTGCCGAAGGTCTCACTCGGTACACAGAGTCTGTTTCCAAACCTGAGCGTACCATCTTCATGAATCACTAACTCCTTCCTACGGCCTGATTCACACTCCGACCGCAACTTCTGAATCTGTGGATCTCCTGCTTGTGCTGCCCTTATCCTCTCTACTAAGGTTGACTGAATCTGCATACTGGTCATTCTTCCTATATCCCTTGGCAAAACTACTTCGATTCCCATACTCTGAAGGTCATCTAAAATATGCTTCTGCGAGGTCAAGATAAAGGCACTGTCTCTCCTACTCAGTGCATCTGCAACTACATTCGCCTTGCCTGGGTGATACTGAAGATCTAAATCAAAATCCTTCAGCAGTTCTAACCATCTTCTTTGCCTCATGTTCAACTCTCGCTGCGTGAATACGTATTTCAAACTCTTATGATCAGTATAGATCTCTACCCGATCCCCGTATAAATAATGCCTCCACAACTTGAGTGAAAACACCACAGCTGCTAACTCCAAATCGTGAGTCGGGTAATTTTTCTCATGGTCTCGAAGCTGCCGAGACGCATATGCTATCACTTTTCTATGCTGCATCAATACACATCCAAGACCCTTCCCTGATGCGTCACAATATACGGTAAAGCCTCCTGCTCCTACTGGAAGTGTCAAGATCGGGGCTGAGATCAATCTCTTCTTCAATTCTTCAAATAATGCCTGACAGCTAGCTGACCAAACAAACTCTACGTCCTTGTGCGTCAAACGCGTTAAGGGTGCAGAGATCTTGGCAAAGTCCGCCACGAACCTTCTGAGTAACCAGCTAATCCTAAGAAACTTCGCACTTCTGCAACCGTTCTCGGAACTGGCCAATGCTCTACGGCCTCAATCTTATTCGGATCCACTGACACTCCTGTCCCAGAAATTACATACCCCAGGAACGAAATGTGATCTAACCAAAATTCACACTTGTCAAGCTTCGCATAAAGTTGATGCTCCCTCAATGTCTGTAAGACAGTCCTAAGATGCTTCTCATGCTCCTCTTCACTGCTGGAATAGACAAGAATGTCATCTATGAACACCACCACAAATTTATCCAAGTACGGCAGAAATATGCGGTTTATTAAATCCATGAATACTGCGGGGGCGTTGGTTAGTCCAAAGGGCATTACTAAAAACTCATAATGCCCATATCTAGATCTGAATGCTGTCTTCGGTATGTCTTGCTCCCGGACTCTCACTTGATAGTATTCCGACCGAAGATCGATCTTGGAAAAGACACTGGCCTTGCTCAACTGGTCAAACAGGTCATCAATCCTTGGTAGTGGGTACTTATTCTTCACTGTTACTGCATTCAGCTTGCGGTAGTCGATGCACATCCTCGTCGACCCATCCTTCTTGGGAACTAGAATCACTGGCGCGGCCCAGGGCGATTTACTGTCTCGAATGAATCCCTTAGACTTCAACTCTTCTTCATGTTGATACAACTTATCCTGTTCTGACGGCGACATTCTGTAAACTCTATCTGCAATAGGCCTCGTTCCAGGGTTCAACTCAATGCTAAATTCTACCTCTCTGACTGGGGGTATCCCTGGGAGCTCATCAGGGAAGACGTCGAGAAAATCTTCGACCACTCTCGGAATCTGTCCTGGCTCTGACACTGCTGCTGAGATGACGCCTCCGGCCTGATTCTTCAAGGTTCGAGTAAAGATGAACTGCTCCATCCAGGAATACTGAATATGACCCTACCTCCTCTACCAATTGTCGCATGACTGTCTCTCAACCAGTCCATGCCAAGAACAACATCAAAATTCCCCATAGGGAATTCAATCAATGATGCGGGCAATAAATGCCCACACACCTCCACCGAACATGAAAAGCGCACTCTGCTAACTTCTACGAGCCCATTGCCGGTGAGTATATCCATCCTCTCCGGCAATGCCTCAAACTCTAATCCAATCCGTGTAGCATATTGTGCAGAGATGAATGAATGAGTAGCGCCTGAATCAAATAATGCTACAGCGGAAAATGAGGTGACGAGAATTTTACCTGCCACCACGTCACTAGACGCTAGAGCCTCTCCCAAGGATAATGTGAGAGCCTGGCCCCGCGGAGCCCCTTGTTGCGGCCTTCCTCGACCATGTTGTTGCCTCTGAGGGCCTTCGGCTTCCTGTGCCTGGCGGAACATCTGAGCCTGCGTTGGTAAGCGCTGGGCTAGGGGCCTTACTGCTAATACTGGCCCTCCACTCGGGGTTGCCACTGGAGCTGGCAATGCTGGAATCTGTTGTGCTGGCCCTCCTGGCCTCTGCATCATAGGACAAGTGGAAATACGGTGGTCTGCACGACCACACCTCAAGCATAAGCCATTCGCTGACCGACACACCTCCCTCGTATGCCCTGCCTTCTACAGAAGGTACAGCCCTGGGGTGCTCCCTGACGCTGCTGCTGGTTCCTTGGCTGCTGATGCCGAACTGGCGCTGTATTAGTTGACACGGCCGTCCTCCGCGGCGCTCTTGCATCATGAATACGTACACCGGGTGCTGGTGCCGATGTTCGCTGCATTGATCCTCCTCCAACCTGGGAATGAGATCTCTTCTGACCTCCTGTCCTCGATGCCAACCTCTGCTGGGTAAGCTCGTGCCTCCGGGCTGCCGTCAAAACAGCGTCGAACGTCTGGTAGCCGTGTCCTTCCACAAGCTGTAATAGTTCCAAATGAAGTCCCTGCTGGAACCTCATAGCTTTCTCTGGCTCCGTTGCCACCATTGCTGGTACGAAACGGCACAATCTGCAGAACTCTGCTGCATACCCATCTACGGTCTTGTCTGCTTGCTTGAGACTGATAAACTTCTGCTGGAGCTCATATCGAGCTACTACGCCAAAATATTTGGCCTTGAATCTGTCACTGAAGGTGGTCCAACGAATAGGACGTCTTATACCAACTTCTTCTGATGCCCACCAGTCGCGGGCAAGATCCTGAAGTACCAGTTTGACCTGATCAACCTTCTCATCATCTGGAACCTTGGCTGCCACAAGAATGGCTTCAATGTCTTGAATCCATGCATCCGCAGTGATGGCATCCTCCGTGCCATCAAAATACCTCGGGTTCAAGCGACGGAACCTTCCTGATGCTCCTGAGTCAACCCCGGTACTCCTCTCAAGAGCTAACTGAATCCCCTGGTTCAGCAACACGTTCTGCTCCTGCTGTCGAGTCTGTTGCTGTTGGTGAGTGACAAGAATCCCTCGGACGATCTCCAGGAGTGCTACGGCATCTGGTACTGCCGTCACTGCTGGTGCTGCAGGAGTTTTAATAACCTGCGGCTGCACTGCCTCTGGTTCCACTTCTGCTTGTGCCTGCCCTGGGGAAGGTTCTCTCCCCTGTTGCTGCCCAGTCGAGCCATGCTCTTGCTGCTCTTCCTCATGGGCCTCACCCGCTACTGAGAATGAAGCACCCCTGTAGAGAAAGATATAAGATTATCAAGTCCGGACAAGGAAGATTTCGAGGATGCAAGTCAGGTTAGAGATCAAGGCAAGGACAGAGAATTCGAAACAGAATTTCAAGGGAACAAGTTTTGATTGAGACTCCTAATAATTTGTAATACCCCACAAGTCTGAAAATCAGACCTGCATGGGCCACCACTAAAACCTTGTCACGCCCCAATACCGAAATACGGGGACGGACTAGGCCAGCTACTCCATATGAGGTACGTAACGTCATACGCGATCGTGGCTGTCGAGAGACTAGGGGGTACATGCTACAATCAAGTCTCCTATGGTCCCACAGAGTTCTATGTCTCAATCAATTAAGTCAAATCAGCAATTAAATGAATATTAAAGATAAAGCAGTAAGGCGTCCCTGACGCTTCATCAAAATGATCATGAGAGACTAGCTTTATAATTTAGCTATCTCAGAGTCAGGAGTACAAAATTATACACAGCTGCAGTCTGTTTAATTACAATTATAAACTGACACAAAATATCAAGTAATCCGGCTAACAGGTGCCGGTGGCTAAACGCCGCAAAAGTATAAGCAGGAGTGGTGGAGAAGAAATCCACTCGAGTCCCCGAACCGCCATGCTCCTAGTATGCACCATGGATGTCAGGGAGGAAGATCGTGTCCTCTGGCTCTGCTACGAGATCTGGCCAAACAAAACCAGCGGGGTCAGCCCCGAATAGCAAGTACCGCCAAAGGGGCACAAGAGTTAAGATTAAAAACCCAACTAATAGAATGACTGATAATAGTAATACTTATGTTACTATTATAGGGTAGCGCAACATCCTCGAACCCATATGGCACCCTTACAACCAAACAAGGACAAAAGGTGCCGCATGGAGTCGGGATGTCGTACTCTATAACTTTCACATAAGTTAAAAAGGTAAAAACCATAAAATCTCCTGGTCGTGACTTCGGTCGATAGCCTATCGCAGCACAATAACCAACCCAACAATCAAACAAGAACATGGGTTGGATCATGTACCATGATAGACCATGTTCCTCAGTCATTCACAGAAGTAGCATTTTACAACCAGAATAAGTCTTCCGTTCATAACTTCGGTCCACAGCCTGTCATAGTACGATAACCAACCCAACAATCAAACAAGAACATGGGTTGGATCACGCACCATGACAGTCCGCTTCCCTCAGTTATTCACGGAAGGTAAATAGGAAACATGCAAGTCATTTTCACGGCCAATCAAGTCTACGAGTTTCTAGTGGAACGAGGTTATCCTCGCGTCATGTTATTAGAAAAATCCTCAGATCGTATCTTTCCAGCAAGGCTAGCCAACCCAGGGGTTCGCGTAGACAGGTGTTATGGAGCACAGGTCCCTCGTGAGGCCACCTTGCCAAGACATGTAATATATAGCAGGAATTAATCGGATACAGTCATCCACTCGTTGCGGATGATACAGTATCCGTGGAGACCAGCCGGCGCGCCAAGACAATATCTCAGGGCGACTGGTGTAACACGATCTCGAGATTTTGCCCTCCCCATGCATCTAGTATATTTAGTTGCCTAATTTAACCCTAGGTGAAATCTTGGACTCACATGCTGTGGCCTGCATGATCATCCTCCTAAAGTCGTACTCAAGTACGAGTACCCCAAAGAGGATCCATGTCAATCAGTATGTCAACATGTTCTACCCTCCTTAGTGTAATGCATCATTGCAAATACGCCACGTGGAGTTACGAGTCATTTGTCGAGCATGAATAAGAACTAGGACATTCAGGTACATGTATCAGGTAGGAACACTTTGTTCACCGGGGTCACATTAGTGCTCATATCATGCTCAGGACAAAAGGCGTAAGGATATAAAATGGGCATATAATATCTAATAAAATATCAAAAGCATACGCACAACAAGGCAGCGTGCGTGAAAAGTCACGCAGGCTCAAGGAAAAGAGCAGCGTGAAAAGTCACGCAAGCTTAAGGGAAAGAGCAGCGTGAAAAGTCACTCAAACTCAAGGGAAGAGTGCTGCATGAAAAGTCACGCAGACTCAAGGGAAAGAGCTGTGTGAAAAGTCACGCAAGCTCAAGGGAAACACGCTTCCAACAGGAAGCGTGCTCAAACAGGAGCACACTGTTCACTATCTTCTCCAAAACAGCAAGAACACCATGGCTGAACCCAAGCTTCAAAGTATCATAACTTGGCCATCCGAACTCCAAATCCAGATTTCCAAAGCTCCAACTTGGGTGAAACTGAATGTTCTTCCACATAGAAGCATCAAAAATCCATAAAATCCAACTAAAGTAGATCAAACCATGCAAATCCGAAAATGATTAAAACTTAGATCTACAAAAATCAAAGCTTCAAAATAGAAATTTCCAAGTTCTAAACTAGTATAGATTGAGAGAAGAACATATTTTGGCAAATAGTTTTGTAAGAATCATTAACAAAATAATGGATCCTTCTCTTGAGCAAGTTGGTACTTGCCTTGGTTGGTAGAGGAAGTAAATGAGAAGAAGTAAATGAGAGGAGAGAGAGAAGAGTTATATATATAGAATTCTTGGACCCATGGGTTCATGATGAACCAAAGGGTTCATGATGGACCATGGGTGAACCAAGAATAGGTTACCCAAATGAGCCAAAACTGTAGGCCCCAAATGCAGAAAATAAATTAGAAAATAATATTTTGTCGAATATTTTTGGGAAATACATGAAGAAATACTGCATAATAAATATCGTATAAATTCAAGGTAAATACAATTATCGGTTTACGTATTAAAATATTCCAGGATTGGGGAGTGACACTTCTACTCCCCCGTACCCCCAATCAATATACAAGGATCCAACCAGGTTATGTTATGATTCCATGTAAGGCCCCCGAAGGGTGGTACATGGATGTCCCATAAATGGGGATTCTAGGAAACCCAATGTATGGGATAAGGATTCAAGGAAGACTCTGTGATCATAAGAGTATATGTCACAAGTAATCAGTGAACCAATGAAGCATAGTGATACGCCATGTAAGTGAAACGCACAGAACATGTAGTACCCGATGCTCCCTAAGGATAACATCTCAAGAAGGGATCCATATAGTATTAATCCGTGTGACCAACGTGCCAGTAACAAGTAAAGTAATTTAATGTAGGAAATAATTCTAAGCAGGATATGAAATAATCAGAGAATATACTCGCCTGATAACCTGAACAGCTGATAAGTATAGGGGGTCCAACTGAAGCCACAGAGTCCTATTTAAAGCAACACAGGTTACAAGGTGTTCAAGTTGTAATAAATGAATCTCTATAATCAATCTACATTATCCTAGGTTCTTTTAAGTCAAATTAACTCTAGGTCAACTCCGGTCAATAATTTAGTCAAACTAGGTCAAGTATTGACTTACAGTTGACTTTGGGTCAACTGGTCAACTCTGGTCAAACAGGGTCAATTCTAGTCTAATATAAAGTGTACTTCGTTATTTGTACGTCGAAACTTACGTCACGCAAATCGAGATAAAAAGATTATCGGTAAAATTGATAATCTTATTATAGTGATCCACGTGTCCATCTTGTCAATTTCAGCGATATGAGATCACTGGAATTGACTGAGCTCAGTTTTGTTGTACTAATCCCGAAATACGAACATTATAAGAATTAATTATTAATTAATTAAAAAAGGTTAAACTCAGAGAAATTATCAACAAACATTGTCGGACGATGAAATAAACATCGCCAACGTGTCCAAAATGGTCAAATTAGCTAGGATAGCCTATCCAACGGTCCAATTTGGACACAAGAGCAAAAAGGTAATTTCAGGTCAAAACGGTGTCCGTGTCGGAGCCGTTTTGCACCGAAAAACGTGCAAGAAAACAAGTCAATAAAATATAACAAATTATATGTCCACGAAACCAGAATGACGATACGAACCCAACGGTATCTCCAGAATTGGATTCCGTTGACCCGATCTCAATTTGGTCCGTTGACCAGAACTTGGAATTCCGGTTTGCACGGAAATGCGTGCCGGAGTCAATGTTCTCAAAACTCAGCAAACTACCTGTCAACGAGTCCAGAATGATGATACGAACTCAACGGTATCTCCGGAATTGGATTCCGATGAGCCGATCTCAAAATGACCCGTTGACCCAGAATGTGGGACCCACTTTGCACCGAAAAACGTGCCAGGGCCCACGTTCTCCAAATCTAACAAATTTTATATGAAAACATGCCAGAACGACGCCACAAGTCTAATGGTGGTGTCAGAAATGAAATCTGGAGTCCCGTGTTCAAAAAAGGAATTTTATAAGTTGGAAATTATGAATTCGGACGGCCAACTTTGGCGTCGAATTCAACCAATCAAACAAGCTCACAATGAAACGAAACTGGAGGGGTAGCAAAAGGGTTATACCAGCTTCGCACCGGAACTGGTAGCACGCCAAACGGAGCTGCGGTGGAGGAGATATAATCTGACGAAGTTGGCCCCGCGAAACTGTCCAAATTTAATACAATTTAAACGGTCAACTTGGTGGCCGGTTTTGATGTATCAAACGATAAAATTAACGGACGAAAATTGACAGGGATGAAGGTGGATATACCGAGATTGTGACGGAGCAAAGAAATCGCCGATCCAACGGTCGAATTTCCGAAAAAATGCGTGCGAAGTTGCTGCGACGGAAGGCGATTTCAGTCTCGTTCCCGAGCTCGTCACGACGGGACGTCGTGCAAAACGCACGAATCGCCTCGACGGCGCATCCCGGAGGACGGTGGCCGTCAGGGGGCTGCACGTCAGAGTTCGCCAGAGGATGGGGGGTGCCCACGGCGGTGCGTGGCCGGCCACGGCGGTGCTGCACCGCCCGTGCGCGCGCACAGGGGCGCGCCTACACGCGTGCGGCTGTGATGTACGCTGGCCGGGGCTCGTACGGCCTAGCCTGGCCGGCGACGGCACAGCGGGGACGTCCAGCCTGGTCACGGCGACGGTCTGGGCGACGCGGCCACACGACGATGGGGGTGGGGCGGCCGAAATGGTGTAGTGGTGGTTGGTGGTCGCGGTTTGATAGGGGAGAGGAGGAGAGAAGGAGGAGTGGTGGGGAGTGGTCGGCGATGGCTGACGGTGAGGTGGGAGGAGGCTGGGGTCGGCCAGCCAAGGAGGAGGAGGTCGGTTTGTGAAGGGTTCGGGTGATGATGGTGGTGGTGTAGTATTGCTGTTGTTGTTTTAGGTGTGTGGAGAGAATAAGTGAGAGAGAGAAAGAGAGATAATGTTGTGCAATTAATGAGAGAGAGAATGGGAGAAAAGTTCTCCTCATTCTTAGGGCCGGCTGTGTGAGAGTTTGTGTGGGTGTTTGGAATTGAATGGTGATGATTTAATTAAGGGAAAATCAATGGCTACGATGGAAAATAGGTAATTCCAATAGGGATTTAATCAACAGAATTTTCTAATAAATATAGAAAAATAGGTAGAAGAGTACTTGATATTTTTGGGCAAGAAATATGAGGGTGTCATGATGGAGAATAACATGGAGCTGGACTGGACTCGGTGGAGCCGGATTGGATCAAAATCAAACATTGTGCAAAAATCGAATTAAAATTAGGAATTGATGATCATGGGTAAAGAAGTAGCACATGGGGATTCCAATAAATGGGACACAAGTGGCAGGCGGGTAGTAGGCTCAATGTGGGCCATGTCCATAGTTGGGGCTGACAGGTTTTGGTCGACAGGGGACCCACAAATCAAGTTGAAAAACGAATGTGACACCGTGGGGTGAAATAAAATCGGATCACGTGTCAGAAAAGTTGTGCAAAGCAAATGGAGCACAAAATGACGTGTCTGAGTGGGACACGAAGGTCATGTGTGACGAGCGTCTCGAGTAGATCATGCATGAGGAGTTGGTTTCAAGAAACTGACTGGTCTTGCGCTCCCAAATTAAAAGTCACGGTAACGTGCTAATAATGATCAAGGAAAAGAGTGGGAAAATCAATTAATAATCAAATGGTCTAATTTGACCCGAAGTTCAACGAAGCAAAAAGAGCACAAGGGAACAAGTTTGAGTGGGACACTATATACCATCATAAAGGTAATCCTGTCCACTCCAAAACTCGTGAAGAAGATTTCCAGAGTTGAACATCCCTGACACTCCAAATATCAAAGGCACGAAAAAGCACACTTAAGGAAAAATCACAGAATATACTATTTATCGAAACCAATCAATCAGAAAATAAAATAAAATAAATAAAAAAAATTAACCCGAAATTCAGGGTGCTCACAGCAGCAACATCAAGCCAAACCGAGCTAACAAAGCCCCCAGCCCAGGCCCCAAGCCAGGCCATAACAGGCCCGGCCCACAGTCCACCATCCTCCAAACCGACCCCTGTTCTGTTGCAGCATAGGTTACATATACGTGAGTATATGTATAATCGACAGTTTAAAAACAGAGCAAACACCAAAACCTCAAACCCTAACTCCGTTACACCGCACTACCACAGGCGACCCCGACCCCCAGCGTGTGCACGCCGCCGTACGCCACCCTGCACGATCGTCGGCTGGCGTGGCAGTGCTCCAACGCGCAACAGCAACAGCAACAGCAACAGCAACCGCAGCAGTAACAGCATCCAAGGGAGGCCGCTTCGCGAGGAAATTTTGCAGCGTAGAATGGATCGTTTGTCGACCTAAGACTTCGGGTATGAACACAACTTACCCTCTCTCAACCCCTTCTATTACAATCGTTTGGTTTTTCCTAGATAAATCGTATTAATTCCTGAAAGTTAAGGAAAAACCTGTTCGAAAAACAGGGTATATACTGTCCAATCACCCAAGTTTGACGATCGATCCCGATCGATCCAATACAATATTTGAAAAAACTATTTGAAGACAATTATAGACAACCTGTAGGACTTTACACCCTTTTTGTGGATTCGAAAATCATCGACTACGTGTCGAGAATTCGAATCCCAAAGTTTCCCAAAAACCTGTTTTAAAAACTGGAAAATTGATCCACACGACGTGCGTCCCGCCATTCCGGGCAACGTGGTCGCAAACCAAAGGCATCGAAAGGTGCGTAACGGCTTCGTGGTCGTGTGTGCTTTGGCGGAATTCAAATTGGTCGCGTGTGTGCGACGAATTTGATGTGTATCCGGCAAAATTCACCGTATCGTGCACTTTGCAAATTCTCCAATTACTTCGTACACGCTCGTCAGATCGAGACGAAACTTGTGCCAACAGGACCGTATCATTTTTTTGGTCATGTATGCCAAGTTTGGTCCAATTCTGAGACAGTTGAATCGTACGCCATTTTGCGGGCCCCACGGTCCCACTCAACGGGCGATTTTGTGCACGGCCCGTCGAAATCCAACTTTGGACATACGGTCGGGTTTGTATCGAAAAATTGGATCTGTAGACATATAGTTTGACGAATTTAGAGACCATTGACTCTGGCACGCTTTTCGGTGCAGAGCGGGTCCAACGGCGAACATCGTTTTTGCCCGAAATTATC
>JANAVB010006596.1:3618213-3699852 GCA_029216955.1 Iris pallida | reverse complement strand
GTTTTGCCCCTGTGTCCAGAATTGGACTTAAGGACAGGTAATCCTAGCTAATTTGACTATCCTGAGACTGTTGGCATTGTCTGTTTCAGCTTTCGGAGACAGTTGTGATGACTTGGACTTCGTGATTTATCAGTTGACTATATATTTGTTGAATCTGCGTGCAACCTCCAGGCAAGATATCTTGCCTCCCTCTACAGTTTATTTACATACATATTTCTATTATTATTATACAATTTTACTAGTTGATTATTGACACGAGATTTGTACATCGTGCATGCTAGTATACATATAGTTCTCTAGTTGTTCATGATTTACATGTTTAGTTAATCCATATATCTTTATATGTTATCAGTTAGTTATTACAGTTCTTTGATTGCATGCTTTACTTTAGACAGTGTTTACTGGTTTATTAGTCATGTTTTTTATCGTTATCATGCTTGACTGGATGTCGTGGTTCTATCGGTTTGGTTCCCTCTCGTACCGTGTCGTGAGTCGTATCGTATCATAGGATGAATAAGTCATATCGGAACTGCTTTACCTCCTTGTCTTGAAATCTTGAAACTAACCTGCGAGTCCACATAGGTACGAGGGTTAGTAGTTAATCTAACTTGCGAGCCCACACCAGGGGCGAGAGTTAGTAAGCTAATCTGCGAGCCCACATTAGGGGCGAGGGTTAGTAGTTAAGCTAACTTGCGAGCCCACACCAGGGGCGAGAGTTAGTAAGCTAGCCTGCGAGTCCACACCAGGGACGAGGGTTAGTAGTTATATGTCCACACCTGCGAGTCTACACTAGGGACGAGGGTGATGCTAGCCTACGAGTCCACACCAGGGACGAGGGTTAGTAGTTATATGTCCACACCTGCGAGTCCACACTAGGGACGAGGGTGATGCTAGCCTGCGAGTCCACACCAAGGACGAGGGTTAGTAGTATATGGTTCACATCTGCGAGTCCACACTAGGGACGAGGGTGACGCTAGCTTGCGAGTACACACTAGGGGCGAGGGCTAGTAGTTGTTCAAACCTGCGAGTCCACACTAGGGGCGAGGGTTTGAGTATTCGATTGGTTGTCCATTGACATCGTGATATCGTGTTCTCTTGTTTTCTCCAGCAGTTCGTTTAGGCGTAGTGGTTCTTCCAGTCGTGTATAGTCGTGCTTTCGTGCTGATTGGTCTTTTTCTATTATTTCCTGTATTTTCTTTATTGCATGATAAACTGCGAGATAGGCATGTTTTTATGTATCTTGTTATGTCCCCTGAGGACCTGATGATCTCTTCAGGGTTAGTGAGTGCATGGAGATAGCTGTTAGTTCTGGATGACGGACGGGATAATACGCTTGCGGGATTCAGGTATCGTATCGCAGTTATTATCAGCTCGTGCTTTCATACTTATCATGAGATATCATATTTTTTGATTCAGTTTAGACTCTTGTTACTTTATTAGAGTCAAATCGGACATATATGCTAGTGAGCTGCAGACCACGACCATACTTGCTCATTCTTGATTATTATTTTTATTGTGGATTGAGATATAGATTTGTTTGCCATGATTTTGCAGTTTACCTTAGCCGTGACAACGTTTACGTATTCGAGTCGGGCTGGAGTCCGCTTGATGCGTAGCTGGCTTGCTCACGTTCTCGCGTCCGAAAAGCGGGTGTGGGTCGTGACATACAAAAATACTCATGTTCCTGAAAACTGGGGGTGACAAATCTATCCACCTTAAAAAAATTTGTCCTCGAAATTAAAACAAAGCAATCACAGAAAAACACACGCAGAAAACAATCCCTCTCGAATACTTCCAAAGAAAAAAAAATTCAGCAAAATAAAAATCTCTTAAGACACAACAACACTTGCAAATAAAACTGTTACGTGTCCGACACGGACACGAAACCATCACAAAATCTTACCTATCAAAAGCCAAATCAACAATCACCAATACAAAATATCAAAATAAATCAAACAGGTCCAATGACCAAAATACCCTTGGACTAGAAATGATACTGAAAATATCCTAATCATATGGTTAGGATCTAGGTCAAACAGTCTCTAAGGTTTCACTAGCAAAACATTAAAATCACAAATCATGGCTTAAAAATTTAAAATGATTAAAATCTCCAAATCAAAGCATAATTTTAAATGATAATAATTAAATGACTAAAACTACAAAATTTAAAATCACTCTCAATTAGAAACCTGGTGCTACAAGTCTATCCACCTTAAAAAATTTCATTCTCAAAAATTAAAACAAAATAAACACAGAAAAATCATGCAGTTCGACAATCATATGCGTCTGTCCAGAATCATGATACTCTGAATCTCCGTCATGCTAGTGAGCAAGGCTACGATAATCACAGAGTCCTTGACTAAGGTACATACCTCTGGAATTATGGTATTTAAAATTTTCGCATTGTCGTATGCTTGGCAACGAAAACCTTAAATTCCCACACCCTAGAAATACATCCGTAATCCGACTATATGTCCTCACTATGCCTGCTAGCATGACCCTAGAGGATTCTAAATCTCATAATCAAGGCAACCTAGCCCATACGACTTATCTCAGGAGAAAATCATATCACAAGAACAAAAATTTCATCAACCAATCAAGGTACAGATGGAATCGAATTTCAAACAGTTATAAGGAGGCAAATACGAAAATGAGATCGAAAGATTGGAACCTGCACTCTGCCCAACTGCTGCCTAACTGCGAGTAATCGCCATCCTGAGGACGAATTGAACCCAAGAGATCAATATGGCACAAGATAAGATATTATCAAAGGAGGACAATTGAATTCAAATACAAGAAGAGTTGTCATGGTAATCAAAAGATCAGAATTTTCCTAAAATGTGATTGAGTAACTCCTATCATATTCTAGATCCTATGTCCTAGTCGCAGGCTCGTAATTAGTACTCTAAGTCGAGCACCATTACGAGATCGCACTAATTGCGATACTGACCTGCATGGGCCGCCACAAAAATGTGTCACGACCCGCACCCTATTTAGGGGCACGAGAACGTGGGTACGTCTAGTCTACGCCGCAGTGTCGGCGGTAGAACGCTGTATAGGTCCTCTATAACATCTAACATCTAATAACAAGATATATAAACCTGTCATCTCCGCACGGAGGTATAATATAACATCTCAACTCTATATCTCAATCACAAGTCTAGGAAAGATAGAGCACGATATGAAATTAGATAAAAGAAAGAAACTGAATATAAATAGAGTTATCACACCACACAAAGTAGATGTTTAACACAAATAAATACAAGTCCTGAAATATAACTAAGTCTTAACTAACAATCGAAACAATCCAATACAAATTGAAAACTAAAAATATTAGACTAGAGTAAGCACCCTCTACTGAGCTAGATGCTCCTCGGGCTCCTGTGTGTCACCCTCATGTGCCCCATAGAAGGTAGGGTAGTCACCATCATCATCTGTAATATTTTCAACAGGTCCAGTCAGGACAGGAACTAGTACAAAATCTCAAACAATAGTTCTAGTTATACGATATTGAAAATGTAGCAGTAGATAGAGAGAATATACTAGGTAAAGTAGAGCGTACATGTATCCTGGCAGAGTATATCAAAACTGTAATGAGATAAGGCAAGAAAATAATGTATAACATGTACGAAATCTGGAACTGCTATCTATGTGAGTTTAGCACTAGTTTCAACATGTGATCGACTTAGAACTTGATACAATGTTTGGCCTGGCTAATTATACGTGAGTGTATGATTAACACTATACAATGAGGATACTATAGTGATACAATGATGATACAATATAATACTATGGGGTATTGATCACATATCTACGCTAACACCCCCATCCCTGACTAATATAGTAGATCCAGTCATGACACGTATTCTCTAAGGAGGTCGCGAGCCTACTCAGAAATCGTATCTATACAATAAACAATAAACAATGAAGACTTGCCCAGTGTATACCATATATAAGAGGAATAACATCTTATGACGGGATCCAGACAATACCAATCCGTGTGCACCATGTGTCAAGAGAACAAGGATATCTACACTAAATACTAGAAACAAAGACGATATCATAAAACAAAAATATTATCAGAGAATGTACTCGCCTGTGGTCCTGAGCTGATAAGGTAAACAGACGCTCAGAGTAATCACAGACCTAAAGATGAGATACTACAAGTCAAAACATGGTTTAATAATGAAAGGAAAGCTAATCGAGTCATGATATGCAAATCTAAGTCAAAACTAGGTCAAACTAAGTCACACCAAGCTAAACTAGGTCACACTAGGTCAACCAAGGTCAAACAAGGTCACAGGAAGTCAATCCAAGTCAAACTAGTCAATCTGGGTCAAAGGTTGACTTACAGTTGACTTTGGTTAAAAAGTCAACCCTGGTCAACACTGAGTCAACCCTGGGTCAACCCTAGGTCAAACAAGTCAAATGTTGACTAACAGCTGATTTTCAGTCAACTGGTCAACTCTGGTTTGGTTTCGGTCAATTCTAAGTCAAGTGTTGACTTGAAGTTGACTTTCAGTCAAAAAGTCAACTCTTGGTCAACGAAGATCAAGATTAGTCTAAACTACCCTTATCTAGTCATTACCTACCAAGACAACCTATTTCTAACTCCATCTTAACAATCAAAACCCCAAACTTAGACTTACCCCAATACCTTACCTTTATCCTTTACAAGGTATTCCCAATACCTTGCCCCAATACCAAGGTAACACATCTATACCTTGGTAGACTAACCTAGGCTTCTTAGGGTAGCTAGACACTAACCTATCTAGGATTTACCAACCAAGAAATCTAGGGTTCTAGGACATCTAGTCCATCTTATCTCCCATGTTGGCCATCCCAACATTACCTTAAGTATCGTCATGATACGCTATGGTATCTTGAGATACCACACCCTACTCTTTACCAACCTTCCTAGTTCACTCTCCTACACTCTCCTAGTGTCTAGGTTAGTCCTCTCTACTAGTCCACTAGGATACTAACTTAGTTAGGGCACTAACTTAATTAACAACTATCTAATACCAATTCTAACTAGCCTACAACATCATACTAACATTTACCCTTCTAACCTATCAACACCCACAAACTAACACTCAACCTACTCTCACAAAACATTCATACAAGGACTGAATTGTGTGGGTGAAATGGAAATGGAATGGATGAATGGATTGGTGGTTGGTGGCTCAAATGAAAGGAAATGAATTTGTGAATGAATGAATGGATGGAAAATAGGAAATGAATGAATGTGAAGTGGGATGAAATGAATGAATTTGTGGAATGGAAGTGGATGAATTGAATGAATGGATGCATGAATGTTGTATGTAGAATGAATGGAAGAATTGAAGGAAGAATGAATGGAAGATTGGGGGAATAAAAGACTGCTTATGGGCTGATTTTGAAAGTGATATAGGGACCTATATATGGCTGTCAAGTGGGCTGAATATGTGTGAAAACATGGAGCTTATATGTGGGGTTAAGGGGGCCAATGTAGGGACTGATATGGCTGTGATTACATGGCTTATATGTGGCTGAAATGGGCTGTTAATAGGCTGAATTTGGACAGGTTTTAGGGGCCAAGTGGTTGTCCAAATGGGGCTCATATGGCTGTCCATATTGGACTGATTTATGGGGTGTTAAGGCTGCTAACATGGCTGCTAAATGGGGCTATTTCTGGACAGATTTGGGGGTCCCAATTATGCTGTCAAGTGGCTGAATGTAGGTGGATTGGTGGCTGTCCTATAGGCTGAATTGAAGGGCCAAATGGATGGAAGAATGGGTGTATGAATGGCTGCCAAGGGGGGCTGATTTGGTGTGTATATTAGGGGTTAAGATGGGCTGCTATGGACTGAATAGTGGCTGTCCTCCTCCCCCTCACTGCTGCAACAGCAGCTGCTACTACTGCTGTCCATGGGGGCTGTCCCCCTCCCCATTCCTTCACCTATCTCACTCTCTAAAAGCTCCACACACACACTCAAACTTATATATATACACACCCACACTCACATATATATACATATGCACACACACACACACACACACACACACACACACACACACACACACACACACACACACACACACACCCACACCCACACCGATATATATATACATATGCACACACACACATACATATATACATGTATACACACACACATATACATATATATAGATACATAGATATAGACACACAAACACAATTATATATATAAAAAGACTCTCACACACACACACACACACATGGATACATACACATATATATTTATATATGGACACACACACACATATATTCCTAAACGACCCAAAACCTTATCCGAATACCCAAATCTTACAATTCTACCCTCTAGGGCCTAGACACGTGCCCCACACAAGAAATCTAACTCGTGCACGCGAGCGAAAACGAAAAACGAGGCCCGAATGGCCAAATGGCCATTCTGGCGACTCCGGGGTGTCCGATTCACGATACCGCATGATACGGACACCAAACCTATCCGGATTCGACCTAAACTCTACCTACAGTTCTAAATAATGATTAGAACCTATTCTAAGTACTAACTTGTTAATTCTAGTGTCGGTGCAAAAAGTCACCCGTGTGTTGGAACCCGAAAACCCCGAAAAAGCCTATTTTTGTGATTTCTCGCAAAACGACCCCACGTATCCAAATATGGACACGTACCTAGCCTCATCTCACCCAAACTAATGGGTAACACCCAAACATGTCAATTTAGGGTTTTTCCCAAAATTGGCACTAAACCTAGCCCGAAAGTCCCGAATTGAGTCCAATGGATTCCAAACCTCTTCTAATAGGTTTTCCTACGTCTCGGATATCCTCTAATATACAAATAATATTAATTAGGAGTAATTACAAGAGTTAGAGTTAGGGTTTACCTCTTGGGAGTTGGAATCCCAAGAAAAAGCCCTAAAATTGGTTCTTTTGGGGTCAAGAGCCAAATCTAAGCTTCCAACCCCTCCATGCTAGGTTCTACCTAGATAAAAATTACAAATAAGAGATAAACAAGGGTTAGCACCAAGATTAGAGAGAGATCTAGTGTATGGAAGAGAATTAGAAGAGATTTGACTTACTTTGGAGCTTAAAATCCAAAGGAAAAAGAAAAGGGTCTTTATAGAATGAGAGAAAGGAGAAGAGAGAGAGAGAGTTTTTTTCTTGAAATGGGAAGAAGAGAGGGAGTGTTGCTGCTGGCCGGCCACATTTTAGAGGGTTGGGGGCATTTCCAAGTCAAAGAAAAGAGTGGTTTTGAGTTGGGGTCAAAATGGTAACTTGAAAACTCCAAATTTCGAGTTCTAAATCTAATTCTAATCCCTAATCCCACTAAAATCAAATGGGATTAGTCAAATATAAATATCTGGGTTTGGTCATGACAAGTTGGTCAGTTCCATTTGGGTCCCGATCAGAGTCTAAGCTACCCCGGGTCCCCGATACAAGTCGGAATGAGCTGAAATTCGAACCCGACTCAAATAACCCTAAAACAATATCATGAATAATAAAATAAATTTCAAAAATATTCAAAAATACAAAATGACACAAATACCCTGTTCCTGGAAACTGGGGGTGACACGATCCTTCGAGTAGACGAGGATGTCGTCGATGAAGACTACTACGAATTTGTCAACGAACGGACGGAACACTCGATTCATTAGATCCATGAAGGCGGCAGGGGCGTTTGTCAGACCGAACGGCATTACCAAGAACTCGTAGTGGTCGTAACGAGTGCGGAAGGCAGACTTCGGCACGTCATCTGGCTTGACTTTGAGTTGGTGATAACTTGATCGCAGATCAATCTTCGAAAACACCGTTGCACCTTGGAGCTGGTCGAACAAGTCATCGATGCGGGGCAGAGGATATTTGTTCCAGACGGTGGCCTTATTCAATTTGCGATAGTCGATACAGAGCCGCATCGATCCATCCTTCTTTTTCACAAATAGCTCGGGCGCACCCCATGGCGAGACACTCGGACGGATAAACCCTCTGTCGAGTAATTCCTGTAGTTGTGCCTTCAGTTCTTTTAATTCTGCAGGTACATGCTTAGTATGCCCTCATTAGCTTTAGATATTATTAAGTTTAGCTTTTATTTGATTGACCTTTGAACAATGACCATTCCAAGACTTACCCTAACAATTGTTATTAGATTGCCATAGAAGACTGCTTGCATATATTACTATATTTATGTATAAACTTGTGTGTTTGATTTTTGAGGAAAAAACTATTTTAAGGGGAGATAGGTTGTAGCATCCACTACCAAAATTTCTATTTTGATTAGTGATTAAGTGGATAAATAACACTAGGGATTTTTGGGATTTTTTTTGTTAATTCTTAGGTAATTTTTATTATAGTATTATTATTATTTTGAAAGACTTTTAGATTTTGTGAGGGCACACGAGCTTATGTTAGAGGCCAGATAGTTTACTATGGTTCTAGAAGGTCAAATATATTTTCTATAAATTTTTGGTAATTTTTTGGAATTTTTAGATAATTAAATATAGAAAAAACCTATTTTCTAGGACTTCTAGAATTTACTGTGCAAGCCTATGAGCAAATATTGACCCCAAATATTTTTATAGGGTTCATTATGTTATTTTATATTTTCTAGAATTTTTTATAATTTTCTAAGAATTTTTAGTATTTATTATAATTTTCTGTAAGTAAAACTGCTTTAAAACTGTTTTCTGTAAATTAAAATCTTATTTCCCTAATTAATTACCTAATCAGGAAACAACCCGGCCCACCTGCCATTCTCTGCAGGGTTGGAGAGCGAGCCCGCCCGTCAGTGACTCAGATCCTTGGGTGCGCGCTAGACTCGGTCTCCGAGTCGGAGTTGGAGCCGAGCCGCTCCGAATTGGAGTCGGACTCGGGTTGAGCCGAGCCGGCTTCACCTCAACCGCTCAATCAGAGCGGAAGGCCGTGGATAGAGGCCACGTGGCCCAAAACTGAGCCGCAGCTCGCTGCCCTTTCTCTCTATATATATATAGTATATTATAACCTAATTATTATTCCCAGCCGTATTATAAGAAATTCAGGAGAGAGAGAGAGAGAGAGAGAGTGGGGTTTGATCTAGGGAACCTTCAACTTTTCGAAGTGATTGCTGCCAAACCAGAAGAGCTTTTCACGCATCTTTTTTTATTGGAAGCGTATTGAGGTATATTTCCTGAATATCTAATTTATTTTCGTAATTTTTGAACTGAATTTCTGGGAAATTCGTAGAGTTATAGTTGTCCAAAATTTGACACGTTTCGGTGTTTTCGAGATTTTAGGAGAACCAGAAATCCGAATCACGAACCGTTTGAAGTTTCGAAAAGCTAACACAGAGCTCTACTGTTTGCCATTAAAATTGTTTGATTGTAAATCTTAATACAAACAGAACAGTATTACAATATAGGACTTAGATGTAGTCCTAGGAGTACACTTTTGTTTAATCTGGGTCCCTTGTGCCGATGGAGCGAGTGGTAATGCGTTGACTCCGTTGACGAGCTGACGATGGTTATCGGTTCTCTGAAGGCTTGGATTGCTCTGGGTGCTGGAGCTTGCTGAGAGGAGGAAGACGTTGAGTGTCTGTATCTGCCTCTCTGGTGATGTGTTCGTTGTCTGTATTGTGCGTAGGTGAGAAGGAAATGACCCCTCTATTTATAGCTGGGCAGGTTGGCTGCTCATGCGCGCATATGTAGGATGCGCCGGTGTGTGGGGACGCCACGTGAAGATTACTGATGGAGGCACATGGATGATGCGCCCTGATCAAGGGGTTAAATTCTTCATACCGCTGTTGTGAGCCGGCACGTAGCAGAGGAGAAGATCTTTCCGTTGCTGAAATCTTGGATGAGTTGAGTCAAAGGACACGTGTCGTCGACTCATGGCTCAGAGATCTCGGATTTGATGGGGGGGATGATTTGGTGGGATGCGCCTTAGATTGGGCACATGAGGAGACTTTGGCTCGTAACCTTTAGGAGTCACGAACCATTCTGGGCGCATGGCTTTTGAGGCGCATGCAAGCGACTTTCCTTTTGTCTTTTGGGATCAGAGAGCGGTCTGGGGCGCATGGCTTTTGAGGCGCATGTAAAGCTTCAATTGGAGACTCTTCTTCGGTCTTTAGGGATCAGTGAAGAGTCTGAGGCGCATGGTTTTTGAGGCGCATACGGATGGTTGGGTGGCCACGTGGCAGAAGCCGTCGGAGTAAAGTCATGATGATGCTGACGTTGCCGACGCTTCATTTTCTAAAAAAGCTGTCAACTGTTCAGACTTTGGGAGGTGTGCTGCCAACTCTGTCAGTTCAGCATTTAATGTTGGTGACATTCGATAGACAGCTGAATGGGCGCGTTGGTTGACGTTCCACTGGGTATGGGGACGTATGGGGGCGCATCCTCTGTGATGCGCTTGGTACTGGAGGGCGCATCTGTGTTGATGCGCTTCATGTCGAAGGGGTGTGATGCGCTGTCCAGCCGGCGCATCCGACACGTCTTTAATGATGTGGCTGTTTCGCTTCTCGAGTGCTTTAAATAGCCGTTTGGCTGAATTCGAGGCGTCCGGTTCATCCATTTAATGCAAGTTCATTGCACGGAATTCGGAGAGCCATCCACTTGGCGCGTGGGTTTGATCTGCCCGGCCTATAAATAGTGGCATGGAGAGAAGGTTTGTGTCACGACCCGGTCCCCAAATACTTGGGTCGAATCGGATCATGCCCAGCCTGCACCGTTGATGAGACGGCGGCAGTAAGCTGTAATCCATGTGCAGGTCATTCAACAACATTTAAGACTAAAATTGCCACAATAACATTTATTCGATAATAAAAACTTGTCCAGTACAAAAGTTTAAAGACCATAAACTGAAGTAAATCTAACTAACACCAACAGCATCTAAGGAGACGCCGTGCCATCATCGTCAGGTAGTACCGCCGGGTACAAGTCAGGATTGTTGAACAATAGCTCTGAGTCCTCAGATACTCTGGAATAGGTCATCCTCAGTGTAACCTAAAAATGTTGGTCTCCAGTTAGGAGGGAGCAAAGTACAATTATGAAAATCTACAATTCAACTAATAATTAGCAATTTGCAATTATAAACAATTTAGAAATGCAATATTTTCCAACAGTTCTACAATTGAAAACATATGATTTGAGTAAGTAACGACTATGACCGGTTTGGGATGATTCACTGATATGGTCCGGCCTATCCCCGTGTGTGAGAGGGGTAAGCTCGTACAATTAGATTCAATTAGATTCAATGAGGGGTATTGGTCATAGACGCTACACTACTCCCCCAATATCCCGAGTCAATTAGATTCAATGAGGCAATGAGACAATAACAATCAATACTCTAGGAGAGAGTTCCGTGTAGAAATGTGGTTTAAGCATGCAAGATTACTATTACTAATTAAATTGCAAACAATCACAACTGTACTTGCCTTAAACTTGATCAAACTGGAGAGTCGGTACTTCGGGGTTAACAGTCAGAAACCTCCTCGAACCCTACATTCCGGAAACTTATTTCAGAAGCAATCACAAGTTATCTAGTTACAATCTCTATTTGTCTTTCCTAGTCAATTTTAGTTAACCACAACGTTTACTAGTGCGTTGTTTTAGAAAGTCAAAATTACTTTGGTTTTTCGAGAAAACTTGTATTTTATCAAATTACGTACAAAACTTAGTATTTATCTATTTATTGGAAAACTTTGACGTTCTACAATTATATATAAAAATATATTTTCTTTTACTTAAAGATGAGGAAATCATGAGTTATTTAATTTAATAGTATTTTAATTGTTCCTACGCGTACCACAATCCCAGAAAATAAAGTAAAAACGCTACACTACAATATTACAGACCACTTAATAGAAACTGGGCTTATGCCCTTACAAATTTAATTATAAATTTAAATAAATGAAAACAGGTTAGTCCCGAAATTATCTACAATTAAATAATAATAATAAAACTAACAATTAAATTAAAATAATAGGTGTCTCAGACTCTGGTCCATTTGTCAAACTCAGCTACTCTGCCTCAACGTCCGGACGGACCGGTGCGTTTGCATTTCACTGGGGCCCATTGACCGGTAAGGTTGTCGCCCAAATAATAATATTATCACTAAAAATCATTTCAAAAATCATTTTATAATTTTACAAAAAATTCGGCAGCACTCCCTCTATTTTTGGTCAACCCAAAAACTGGGAAATGCTTCCAAGATTCCTGTAAAACAGTCCCAAACCAGGGATATATATATATACCATAAAATAGTCTTTTTCCAAAGCCAATCCAGCATTCCGAAATGAGAACGGAATTTCCCGAAAACCCGAAATATATCAAATACCATTTCTTTCCAAAAGAAATAAGCTACAGTAAACATTTCCGAACTCATCGGAAATTTGAATTAATACACAGAACCCAGATAACAAAATTCTCCAAACCAATTTTTTTATGTTAAAATTTTAAACTCCAATTTATTCCCGAAAACTTCTCGAAAAACCCGAGAATTCAAACACAGAAACTTTTCCGAGTTAGTTCTCGGAAATCCCGAGAACATTCACAGAAAAAATCTGAATTTATTTTATTTCAGAAAATCACAGAACAGCAACAATTTCCGAAGAATTTCGGAAAGCAAATTGGTAACGTAATTATTACATTGCCGGAAAAACCGAGTTCCCGAAGGAATCGGGGACCAGATTTCATCACTGACAGAGGAATTAAATTCGAGGTTAGAGTTTACCCAAACCAAAGGTGCAACGGAAATCCCGAAATGAAGCTCGGAACCGAAATGCTCGGGAACGGAATCCGACAGAGCACACGGCCACGCGGGTCAGCACCGAGAAGCAACCAGGGGCGAACGGGGGCGAACGCCGGCGATCGGACGGCCGGAGTGGCGTCGGGGGCGGCGGCCTCGGGATCGGGGGTCGGGCACCGGTCGGGTCGCCGACGGTGGATCCGGAGCTCGGGTCGCCGGAAAATGGTGAGTTTGGGAGAAATTTGGGGAAAGTGATGGTGATGGAGGATGGAGAGGGAGAAGCTATATATATAGGGAAAATTGGGTTTGGGAGTTACCAATTTAGGGAGAGGGAGGAGTCTCAGCCATAATGGCCGGCGGCCAGGGGAGGGGAAAAGCCATCGGTTGAGTCCAGGGAGAAGAGCCGATAAGCCTTCGGTTTGGGAAAAACCCAAAGCTCCCAACAGAAAGTTAAAGCTTCTCTCTTTCCTAACTAAAGAAAGCCATTCATTAGCTTAAGAAATAATACCCATGCATTGGCTGTAGGAAACCTTAATGGTTTGGTTGGAAAGTTTTGGACTTTATATTAAAAAGTTTGCATTGGCCCAAAGGAAATGAGCTGTGGGTTTGGCCTAAGGGCTTTAACTCTTTGGGCTTAAGATTTTAGAACTATTGGGTTAAAGGTCTGATTAAGTAAATGGCCTTAAGGCTTAAATGAATTATATGGGTTAAATAATGGAGATTAAGCATTTGGGCTAAAGGCTATAAAATAATTTCCTTTTTAGAAAATATAACTAATATTAATATAAAAAGATTTTTTTTTTTCTCAAATTGGTTTGAACCGGGTTCGGGTCTGGGTTGACAATCAAAAATCCTTGACTTAATTATTTTAAAAATAATTTTCATGAATTAACCAATATAATAAATAATATTATTTTTAACACAAAATTTTATTTAACAAAACATTATTTAAAATGATTAAAAATATTACTAAAAATTGCGGATTTCACAGTTTGCTTCTCGCTCTCTCACGTACTTCCAACATGAACTTGGGTACTCGAGTGCATTCTGTCGACGAAGTGCTCCCGAGGGTGAAGATGAGACGCCATGTCGTCATTGATGCACTTGAAGGTGACTGTTACATCCAAAAGACGGAGTTGAGGGCTTCTGAGGCAGGCGGAATGTCACTCCCCGTTCCCAGAATACATATTTTTATACATGTACAACTCATGAGTATTTATTTAATATTTATCATGTATTATCCTGTATTTAAATTCCTTTAATTTTATGTTAATTAATTAATCTGCTCTTTAATTTTCATGTTAATTTATTTCCTGCAATTTTATTTCTGCACTTTATTTCCTGCTTTAGCTAGGCTTTGGGTTCGGGTTGGCTTTGGTTGGATCCCCTATAACCCGACCCATTGGACCCATTGGACCCGGCCCAACTCCCACCTACCACCCCCTTTTCTATTTAAAGCTTACATCTCTTTCTCTCTCCTCATAAACTCACATTCTCACCATTACTCCTCTTCTTCTTCTTCATTACTCTCTCCACCTACCAAACCGTAGGCAAGTACAACTTGCTCCACATGAGAACCCATGTTTTTATGGTTCATTTATCTTCCTCTCGTGATCCTAAGAGAGTTTAGAACTTGGCATTTTTCATTTCGTAGTCTTAATCTTTATAGATCTAGATATGAGTTATTTTCGGAGTTTGGTAGTTTTGATCTATCAAACTTCTTTGTTTTCAAGTTTTGATAGTTCTATGTTGTAGAGAGTTTTATTCTACCCAATTTTGACCTTTGGAAAGTTGGATTTTGACTTGTTTGGACCAAGTTATGGACCTTTGAAGCTTTGGGGTGCAACCATGGAGTTCTTGCTGTTTGGAGAAGACAATGAGCAGTGTACACTAGCTTTTTAGCTTGCGTCACTGAGCTGTGCGCGCTCTTTAGCGCAGTGCAGTATGGAGTCCATACGCTACCTTTTTAGGAAGCGTGTGTCTTGCATACGCTACCTTTTGGAAGCGTATGACTTGCATACGCTGACTTGAATGGTCAGGAGTCGTATGGAGTTCATACGCTACCTTTTGGGAGCGTATGACTTGCATACGCTGACTTGAATGGTCAGGAGTCGTATGGAGTTCATACGCTACCTTTTGGGAGCGTATGACTTGCATACGCTGACTTGGATGGTCAAGAGTCGTATGGAGTCCATACGCTGCCTTTGGGGAGCGTATGACTTGCATACGCTCACTTGGATGGTGAGGAGTTGTATGGAGCCCATACGCTGCCTCTTTGACTTGAGCGTAGCCTGACATGAGCGTAGCCTACTTACCCTGGATCTTCTATAGCCCTGTATATTGATATTTTATTAGATATTTAACGTCCATTTTATATCCTTACGCCTTTTTGGCATAAACTCGATAAAATCATGATATGATAATATTGTTAATATCAATTGTTATGTGGAATGTGCCTTGTGTCCCGATTGATTTTTGGGATACCCAGTATGACTGGGACTTGACCATGAGAGTTATAGACTCGACCCCCGTTTAATGCTAATTGACTTTCATGCCTTGTCACCATTGATAATAATGGTTATCTTGACTAAAATTGATCATGCGTTCCTAGTTGGAACTAAGAGACTGGCTAGTCGTCTTATTGAATGAAATGAATGAGACACATTCATGTTATGGACTATTGTAATCGACTGGCTGATCCCGAATATTGACTTACATGCACATGCAGGCTTCAATCTATTTATTTATTTATTTACTTATTTATTTTCTATAAAAGAAGCATGTGTACTTTATGGTCAAGGCATGATTACCGTGGTTAGATTTGATTGTTGTATTACGCTATGTAAGACCTGCAACCTAACCGCACTGGTATCATTGTAGAGTTGTGCATATCGTACCCCGTACGAAAGTACTCATTTGAATGACCATGATCCACGGCATGGGATTTCACTCAACGTAGGGACTATTAAGTTAAATAAAATAATGATTGCATGGAGAGAATGGATTCCCGAGTTCTTACATGGCAGCCCCCTTGGGACAAGTAGTACCCGACGGGCCGGCTGGTTCCCACAGATACTGTAAAACTGCCACACGGGCAGGGAACAGTATCTGCTTATATTATTATTGTATATTGTATATTGATGACGGGCGTCCTGCTAGGACTCGTCTAATTCATGCATGGCGCACATGATTGACTGGATAGACTAGCCTTGCTTGCACATAGTAAGAACTACGGAATCCCTAATTGCATAAATCCAGGATAACTTGGGACTCACAATAGCAAGCCGTAGGAGTTGATTGGCCGTTCAAGATGATTTGTTTGTGTACTGTACTACTCTGTTATCTAACCGGGATGATCAGAATGTCAGGACATGACGGGCCAACTTCTGTCCTTGTTTGGTTGGGAGGTTGGTTCGAAGTGTCGTGATGTGATGTAAATCCTAGTAGCAAACAGAGATTTATTAGTATTATTCTCTTACATTACTGGTTTTAGTTCTCATGTCGTGCTTCCTTGTGGTACTTGCTATTAGAGGTCTAACCTCTCTGGTTTTGCATGGCCAGATTTAGAGCCGGTCCCCGAGGATCCAGCTTACTTCTACCTCCAAGATGGTCAACACTAGAAGGATGATCGCAGGAGGACTCGAGTGGGTTTCTTACTTCCCCGCTCGTTTTGTCACTTACTTTATACTTGGCCGTTTGGCACCGACATGTTAGTCGGATTGTCTTGTACTTACTTTTACATAATTGTAATTAAAGTCAGACTGCAGCTGATAACAATTGTGTATACTTTTGCTACATCAATCTGGCTATGTTTTGTAAAGCCAGATATCAAGAACATTTTGACAGAGCGTTTGGGACGCCTTACTGCTTTATCTTACATGTTCTCTATTTCTGTTTCTTATTTGAATGATTGAGACAATAGATGTGTAATGACCATAGTAAGACTTTTATGTAGTATGCACCCCCTCGTCTGGTTAGACAGCATTGATCGTATTATACGGTATTCATCTATCCGTAATACGTAGCTGGCTGAGTCATTCCCCCGCTCTCCAGTATTCTGGTTCTGGGGCGTGACACGGAAGGTGCCTGTTGCATCCAAAGATAGGGGTGCTCGGGCCTCGTCTTCGTTGTGCAGGAAGAGCCGTAGATCGAAATGGCGGTGCTAGGCTCTTTCTTCCTTCAAAGTGGGTGTTGCCCACTCTGGTGGGTTTGGAAGCTGCTCCTTTAGCCGTATTTCGATTACGGTCTTCCTTGGTCTTTGGAGGCTCTTTCGAAGCCTCCCCTGGCCACAGACTTGCGGTGCTCTTCTCTTCCTTGGTTTGAGGAGACCTGCCTCCAGCCAGAGGGTTAAATGCTTCATTAGTCATAGCATTTATCAAGTGAGCCTGGCTGGAAGAGCGGCACATAACTGGGCTGCTGAAGGGATGCACATAACTGGGATGCACATAACTGAGCTGCTGAAGGGATGCGCCCTGCTGAGTACGCATGGCGGGATGCGCCTGGTTGAAGACGCATGGTGACTGCTGCGTCTGACTGAAGGCGCTTGGTGGTTGCTGGCTGTAGACTTAGGATCTTTTCTTTGTAGAAATTCTCCTTTGTACAACCTTTTCTAGACATGTAATAGACTTTTATATATATATAAAGTCCTCTTTCAAATGTCTATATCTGTTGATTTTGCTGTGAAGTACTTGGTCCAAGTTCTGGCGCATGTAGTGTCTGGCGCATGGGCTTTCTGGTTGTGAAATTCCATGCTTCTACATCTACGACATATATTTTTCCAGAAATTAATTAGTTCATCCAGTATTTTTATTAATTCGTAGAACTTAGTTTTGTCAATAAATCATCGATTTGGTCATGGATATCCATAACTGCGATATCTTTTGACCAAAGCGGGATTTTATGGCACGGTCGATTCCAGTGCACTCGTGGTGCTGAAATCTATTAGGGTGCACACTCAAGTCATAGAGTTTGTGTCGTTTGACTATTTAGTCATCGATGTACCTCGTTTGTATGCCACAGATTCCGAATTGGAAACCGTGATCTTCCTTGGCTAAAAATTAGTGTTTAATTTTAATTCCAAAATTATAATAGAATAAATTAGGTTTTTAGATGATTTATTCCAAAATTAAATATATTTAGTTATGATAAACCATTAGCCACTTTCTAGAATTTTTAGAGTAGAATTTTCATAATCTAACTTATGATTATTTATGTGACGGGGTAGATCGATCTACGACGTTTGAGTTGTGACTTCATCATTTAGCGAAGCAAAGAAAGTATCACTATGACCTATGTTGCCTTTATTTTATGCTGCATGTTATTCTTTTCCTTAAATTTATAGTCTTGTCTTTTATACCATTGGTGCACGAGAGTTATACTTGTTACCATAAGCATACATATTCACTTAATATTTTCGTTCAATGTTCAATGTTCAAAGTTAAATTTAATGTTAAAGTGATCATGTTTACCTGTGAGAGAGTCGGGAGGGAAAATACAACTAGTATGCATGTGGTCTACGCAATATACAATTTTTTTCTAATGTCAATGTTGATAGCAGTCGTTGCACCTCACGTACCGACTATCGGATGTCCTAACCCATCCACATGCAGAACCCTTGTATTCTAAAACACACAGTACACGTAATTTATTTCGTGTTGACATTTTGTCCAGAGGTTTGTCTTATATTCATCGTTCTCTTGTATTGTCTTCGTGTCTTAATTATACCTTCAACTGTTCCATGTCATAATTGTACTCTTGAACTGTTTCCTAAGATATAGTAGTCTCTGTTGTATCATATCATATTCATCTTTTCCTTATTGCTATTCTGCGTGCTTGTATATTATATTGTGTAGCGTAGTGTTATGGTGATCTTGCTCTAATCCTGACTGGATAACTATTTTTCAGCTTTAGACGACGTGGTTTGCCCCGAGGTTTATGGTGCATATTTTGGTGACACTGACGTTACCAATGTACCGATTACTTCTACTGATGCGGAGTAGCATGTTTCTTTCTTATGTTTTTTCGTGTTATTCTTAGCTAGTGAGCTTAGCGAACTTTAGTTTCAGTGGTTTATATTTATTTTAGCGGGTTTGTTTCCGAGACTAGCTGAGTTGTAGTGGATCTTTCTTTAAATTATTTATTGAGACTTGAGTTTAATCTTTTGTCATAACTTAGTTGTGGATGATAAATTTTAACTGTGTACTTGTATGGATAATGCTTATCATAGACAGTGTACTACCCGCCGACACTGCGGCGTAGGCTGGACTTGGACACGTCTCGTATCCGAAAAGCGGGTACGGGTCGTGACAGGATATATGTGTCAAGGTGTGCGTATGTGTACGGGACTCATAATCGATGACTTCGTTACGAAGAGGACAGTTGTGGCACAAATGTTGAGACGAACCTGTCAAATGGGAGCATTGTGCTAATGGAATAGAGATAGGCAAATTTGTTTGGTTGTATGAAACTTAGACGCATATTGTATGGTCAATGAAATAGGATGGCCCGTGCACGGGCGCAGGCTTCCCTCGAACGTAGGATCGTCGGTGCACCGGGACCATTAGACCGCGGAGAAAATTAAGGAGTATTCGAGGTGCACTTCATTCATACGGATTGCGCCCTCCTATTGATATGATAAGCCATAATACTAGTAAGTTTGGGATCCTTTGGATATTGGACTAGCAACCCGTGCCAAAGCGACCACCGGCTTACACGTTAAGATACCAATCCATTACGGCACGGAACGTCGTGACCTTCATATAGATAGGGCCGGTGAACTTGAGATTAGATTTCGATACAGGCGCAGGTCCTGTCACCCCTATGATTATGCTGGAAATGTTGGTTGCTTGCGTGAATTTTGTTGGTTTGTAGGCTTGGCGATTTGAGACGGTGATGGACACGATCACTATGCTTATGTTTGTAACTCCCTCTTCCGTATTTTATTATTTCATTGTTAAAAATATTTTTTGAGTAGAAAATAATTTATATATATATATTTTCTATAGAATAATATTAAAAAAAAGAGTTTTTTTCTATTATATGAGATTTTACGGAGATAGATTTTAACTGGTTGATTTATTATCAAGTATTGTATAATTTGAATTTATAAAATACACTTGAATGATATCAATATTATGTTTATGTAGATATGTATATATACACTATGTGAATGTAATTAGTATTTTATGCTAATGGTTGAAATAAGTTTTCATGCATAAACGATTACATAAAATCATTATATTATAAGGTTCCTTAATTAACCAATATGTGTGTAGGTGTTAATTTAAATCCCACAGGGCCTCAGCCCATATACTATAATTCATGGGGCAATAGGTGTGAGGAATAATACTACACCCTCCAGAATAATGGCATGGTACAAGTGCGACCTAATGATTTTACTCAAAATGCATGATTTCCTAGTAACCCTATACCCCAATTAAATAAATATTGCCTTCCATATAATTATCCTTTTGAATACATTTTCAATAGTTTAGCAAAGCCCCAAACCCAACAAATGAAACCAAGGCCCACGATCACCTAGGCTAAGCCCAGATCTTCTATATAAACATCATGTTACTATAGGAAGAACACCCCAGCACCACAGCGCTGCCCGTGTGTCACCACGCGCCCGACGCACGCCTCTCCTCCCGCTTCTCCCTCCGGAGCTCGGACCTCCGCCGCGACAGCAGGGCCAGCCCCACGATAGGCATGCCGTCGCCAGGGTGGCCGCACTCCACCGTGCGAGCGCCGCCGTGTCGAGAATGGCGGCCAGTGCCGAGCAGGGCGGGCCCTTCCCCTTCTCGTTCTCCGCAGCCTCCTTGGCCCCTTCGCCGAGCGTTCCACCACCGAGAGTTTCACTCTCTCAAACTCACATTAAATGAGAAGGAGACTCAGTAATCCTATTTCACATGGGACATTGGGAACAGAGTAGTCGGATGGTAAGTAATACTTTGGTTTGCTCCAGTAAAGTAGCTAGCATTATTTTGTGGGTACATGTTTGTTGTACTGTACTATACATAGATTATTAGTATTATGGTTATCATTAATATTATAGTTATATTGGCTTCATAACATTATATTGGGTTTGGTTTTATTTGGTGATTAGATTATATTGGGTTTTTACTTGGCCTAAGCCCACATAAAGTTTTGGTTGGTTAAATAAGTTCTTTATATAAAATATGAGTTGGGGATATATGTATATATAAATGTATAGTTGTTATTAATATTATCAATTATTTGCGACATTATTATTGTAAAATATCTTCAAAATTATGATATGGGCTTTTGTCCTACCATTACTTTTAAAATTGGGTTATAGCCTTGAAACAATACTTTGGCTTTCAAAGTATTTATTCAAAAACTATATTTTGATGTTATCCCTAAAAATATATATAATTTCTAGATTTTTAAATATTTATTTTAAATATTTTGGTAAATAAAAATATAGATAGTTTCAAGTAGGAAGTGTACCTTCCAAATAATTTATAAGTATTCTTGTAAAAGTATATAATATATTTTCTTACTAAAGACTTCTTTTTCATAAGTGACAAATTCTTTATTAAGTCAATCCTGACCTTGAAAAATCGTACGAGCCAAATTCTTGCAAGTCCTAAACACTTTTATATCAACTCTAGGCTAATCAGACTAACTGGGACCCAACGAGAGTAGCGATTTCACCAGCAAAGGACAACAGGCAAGTGCACTTTCTGATTGCTTTCGATTCATATTAGTCTTTTTATTTCATGTCTATACATATATCTTGCTGCTTGTTGACATGCTCGTCACACGGAGTAGTCGGGAGGGAAAATATCTTAGTAGACATGTGGACTACCCAGAAATATTTCCAAAATGTCTATTCTTGCCTGATAGCAGCTGCACACGACACGTGCAGTGTGCCAGATTTACCCCGTAGCCGTTCACATGTCGAAACGGATATTTCACACCACCTAGGTGGATGTCTTTTATTTTTCTTTTCATCTTCATCGTGCCATGTCATCAGTTATCTTCCAGTTTTTCATATCTCATATGTTATTTTCATGTCTTGCTAATTCTACTGTGTTTTCGCATTGCCGTCGGTTTGTGTACTTGTTCCATTCCTGACTGAAAACTAATATTTTTCAGGTTTAGCCGCGATCACTCTTAGCACTGGGAAGACATGGGTATGCTGAGCTCAACCTAGAAATAGATAGCGGTTGTATCAATTTCATTTATTGTAAAATCTTGTATTTTTTTTAATTATAAATATTATAAATGTTGTAACAAATTTAGAAATGTGAATGAGCAGCAAATGTGATATTTTGAGCATTTATTTCTTGCGGGCTTGACAGCGTTCTACCGTCGACTCTGCGGCGTAGGCTGGCTTGGACACGTCTCGTATCCGAAAAGCGGGTGCGGGTCGTGACAATGTTCATATTATGTCTAACTGTGTCGGTTGCAGGAACACGGTATTGGACACATTTATGATTCAGTTGCTATCGATAACTATTTTACTGCTTTCAACTTTGCCATGAAATTGATCCTAAGGTAATAATAGAAATATCACCAAATAAAGATGCATGCTTCACTAAATTTACTTAGTGTTGGTTTGGGTGCGAGTGGGCCTTGATCCGTACAACGAGGATGAAGGTAACAATCCTCCACTAGTTTGCTCGCAGGTTCAGGATGTGTTCGGCTCGGTGCGAGGCTTGACTTGGACGCGCTAAGGCATGGATTCCTTAGCGTTTCGAGACGAGCTACCGCATTGGCATTCAGACTTGCAACATGGAGATGTTCGGTAGAAGACTACTTATTGGCTATAAAGAGGCGTAATGTATGGAACAATTGAATCCTTTGTGAGCTAGAGAGATCATGAGTGTTGTAAACCAATTGTCATTGTTTATGAGTTGGGCTATTTAGCGGCTTTCAGTTCAATCAATAAAAGAGACTCTTATTATATACTATGTTTCTTTTCGCTGCGAATGTTATCAATTTTAGATAAACACTATGTGAACCTGTTATCTTGTCTTGCACGAGCGCAATTTCAGGCTCGTGCGATATCACGTCCCAGTGAGGACGATGGTTCGGATGAAATCTAGCGAGGACGAATGATTTTTCGGGTCGGAGCGTGACACTAACAAACCATAACCCTCTTCTTAGTGATATCTCGACGAGCTATCCATCAACTTCTTTCAAAGAGTATTCCTTTAATGACTCTTTAACAAAACCCTAAATTTGTTTACCTTTTAGCACTCAATGGACCTAAAAAAAAAATCAACTATAAAGTAGGCTGGTGGAGGTATTAAATACTTCAAACCCCCCCCCCCCCCCCCCCCCCCCCCCCCCCCAACCACACTCACCACCATTTAAAGACGAGCCACATCCGAGATAGACCAGCCTTCGTGGTAAAATTTTAACGAGGTTAAAATGAACATATCTAGCAATGCGTCATGAACTTTTTCTCAGCTCCGACAAAAATTACAAAAATTCCACTATATGAAAGAAATACCAGTAAGAAGTAACAGCATACATACTCGAGTGTTTGAAAGGATCTATCTCCAACCGTCAAACCACCACAAACGCCCAACAAGAAAAGAAAATTTTACTGGGCTTATTTTTCTCTTGGACCTTTTTTTTTTTTTGTTGCTCTTGGCCTTTTTTACATATAATTTTCAAGCAAAATTTGACATGGGCCAGACTCGTGCTAGATGACAGGAAGGAGAATCCATCCTCTAAATTTGGACCATGTTTGGTACACTGTAATGTAATCGTAATTGCAATATAATCAACAATTTTTTTTATTTGATTATATTATAATTACGATTACATTACAATGTACCAATCGAGGCCTTAATCGATCCTAGTGGAAAAAAAATACACTAAACTTTACAGGCTCATTTTTTTTTTAGAATTTTTTTTTTTTAGTGCGAAAATGTGCGATGGCTCGTGCATCCCTATTTATCAGTAGGCACGATAATGGCCTGGGCCAGATCAAGCCTAGCAATATCCAAACCAAGCACAATAGTATTTTGGGCAAACATTTTTTGCCCAACCGAAGCCTAAGTCCGATAAAACCTGAGTTCCAATCTGGTCCTTCTGGCTTTGGGCGGCTCACCAACTACCACTTGGGTTAGTTGCTAATGGAACACCATGTTTTATGGATACTTAATAAGAGCATCTCCAACCCTAATGTTTTGTAATGTGACGTGGCATGAGCCACAAAACAATATCTTTTCTAGACGGCAAGATTATAGTCACACAAGATGTGTGACGAAGAAGTAAAAAAGACGGATACAAAAACTGAAACTAGAGTACGCTACATAGAACTCGGGTGGACTAGGATAGATTAATCTATATAAAAAAAAATCAAAAAATATAAGAAAGAAAAAGTAAACAATTTTTTATGGGGTGGGCTGGAGCCCATCCCAACTATAACGTGGATCCACCACTGAATGCAAAAATATTGAGAAGACAATAAAATCTACTTTTTTCAACTTCCAAGACAACTTCTTCCCTTCTTTCTAATTTTTTCTATCCATAATTGATGATGTGGGGGTAAAGACGTTGCGAAGTGCATTGTCTAGAACTATACAACCAACTTCACAACTTTTGACATTTGTATCGTCGAAGGACTTTTTCAATAAAGCCTTGTTATTCCTATGTGGCAACAACTTTTTTCTAAACTCACACTTGCATTGGAGATGCTCTAATGTGTACTTACATTGCACGTGCGAAAAATATATTAAAAAATTGACACAAATTTATTATAAAAATTGTGATACAGAGGAGTTGAACTTGCAACAAAAAAAATGCCTCCTACTTTAACCACTTGATTTAGAATTTTTTTTTTTTATAAATAAATTATATTATATAGTTAAATGCTTAGTTAAGCTTTTTTTTAAATAATTAATGGAGTATTTAGGTAGTTGTTTAGTTATTTTCTTCTTATTATTTTTAATTTAATTAAATGTTGATGATATACATACGGCTTGGCTGCTCATTTTTTAGTCGTTTCCAAGCTGCACTATAGTATTAGAGATTACAGGACGATTCCCATTTAAAAAAAATTACACGGACTATCCCTTCTCCTTTATGTTTTATTTTTAGAATATGGGTGATTAGTGTTATAAATTTCTTTAAAAACTTATAAAACATAGGAGTGATCCATGTAATTAGTTTCAACATAGGGGTAGATCCTGTAATAAGTAAAATATAGGAATAGTTAACATAAATTGCCCTTGTTTTTTGAAAGGAAGAAAAGTTTAATCAGAGGGACTTGGGACTTGTCTCTCTAAACCCAAACAAAGGTTTAATAAGAGTCTTTTTCGCATTTGGGTTAACTCTAAGGCCACGCTTGATCCGTGGAATTAGGATATTGGGAAAAAAATATATTTATTTTTTGGTTTGGATGCCGAATGAAAGGAACATTAAAAAAAACTTTTCAAAGAAAAGATATGAAAAACAATATCTTCTCCATCCACCTCAAGATTCACTCTCTTCTTATTTTTCTTAGACCGTGAGAACAAATTTAAGAAACAAATAAAATATTGTTAGCTAAAATTTTTAAAAAACTAAAATTTTAAGAAAATAAACAAATAAGAGTAAATAAAAAAAATTTATATAAAAAAAAAAAATTTGTGGGGGCGGCGGACTCCAAACCTCTCTGTGTAGCTTTGCCCATGAGCCAAGCAACAAATATAAGCAGCAACAGGAATGATTTGGTCTTATACAACATACATCAATATCTTTCTTGTTTTTGTCTATTCTGACCACTGTTTTGCTGTTTTTTATTCAGGACATTTTAGCAAATGCTCCGATTTTAAATGTAGAAAGTAGCGTATATTTCCACTTTTTAAAAAACTAGGAAATATTTTCATTTCTTTGTATTTAACAATAAAAAATTTAGAATATACTCCCACTATTTTAACTAAATATTACTGTTTCACAAAAATAGCGACATTTGTTAGTTTTTTTTTAAAAGTTAAGATATATGTTAGTTTCTACATTTTAAACGAGGACATTTGCTAAAATATCCTTTTTATTCTCGACACTAAGAAGCATTGCATATTTTGTGAGTGCAACAAGTGGATCATATCTACCACGAGTTTGGACATTTTTTAGGGCATTGTTCAATGGGAAATCCTTCGAACATCTCTTCGAATAAAATCGAGTAAAGTCGAAAACAACCTTGTGTTTCGCTAAAGTGAGATTTTGTTAACATGTGCCATAAATGTTAATATATTAATAAATCTGTATTTTATATGGGTACTCTACTAGCACATTTATTAATACACATTTTACGTTTATCAATACATTTTTTAAATAAAATACGTATTGACAAATGTATCAGTGGAAGTACACATATAAAATATAAATTTATTAATATATTAACATGTGTTTTGAGACACATGTTAACACTTATTTTTATATATAAATATACCTTCCATACATGGGGTGAAGTTTGGTGAATTGTGGTTGAGGAAAATGGGGGTGTCGTGAATGGTAAAATTCTTTGCTCGATGAAATCCTAGTTGACTTAGGTTTGAAAATTCAGTTTCTAAGCCCTGAAACTCCAACTAAACCTAAGGGCACTGTATAAAACTTTGTTCCAAAAATTAGGCCCAAAGAGTCTCGACAAATTTGTAAGATGAAAAAAATTGCTATAATAAATTGCATTAATTTGGATTACATGCTACGTCCAAAGGATTAGATATTTTATTAAACATAAGCTTAAAATCTAGGAAGCACAAACACTCAAAAAGAATAAGTCATGTCATGGCGGACACATTCCAGATAATATAATAACACACATCAAAATAGACGTCGTAACCGCATCGCTATGTTTATTTCATGTCCGTATAATCTAAAAGTAAGTTTTATCATTTGATCATACAAAATAATGTACCTTCTACATTAACAGGTGAAGTGCTCTTATACGAAGCATACGACGAAGCTCGTACACAAAACTCTGAACAAATGTATTTTCCATCAACATCCTTGAAACAATCCACAACTCCAACCATCAAAACTTCAGCTCACCATTCGCTCAAAGACATAAGGACGAGCACCTTGCAAGCGCGCTAAAAAACCGAAACAATATCGACTAAGAGCGTTGGAGATGGCTAGGCAAATCCCCCTTTCCTCTATGTCCTTCGTTTTGATCCTTCGAATTTGCGTTCGAGGGAGCACGAGGCAAAGCCTCGGTTGGACCATGTTTATATTCGCGTTTTGGTTTTGTCTTGTACAAGTATACTTTAGACTTATACACCATTACGTGATTTTTCAGTCACGTAGAATCGGAACATGACAGTCTGACATACATGATTAATACCCATTAACTTATAAAAGTCATAATTTATGATTTATATGCCATTGACATTTTAGAATAATTTGCCACATTTGCCAAATTTTTGAATTTCAAATATCAACATAGAGGTATACATCCGCAAATGATTTTTTTTCCTTCCATTTATTTATACATTTAGGGGACGTTTGGTTCAAGTTTTTGAGGCTTGAAAATTGGATTTGAATTCCTTATCCATGTTTGGTATGTTTAGGATTGGGAATGAGAAGAGAATAGGAGGGGGTTAAGTGGAAAAGCTATTTCCATGGATGTGGGAAAGCTATTTTTCAGCCCCCCCTTGGGAATAGATTTGCTTTACTATGAATGATGTTTGACTATTTTGTTTGGACGGTTATTCCCTCGCTTTATTTTCAAATTTTCAACTCTCATCCCAAACATGTGAACATCATGAAATTAGTGAAAGGGTATTAAAGTAAAACTAAATAAATTAAGATTCCTATCCATGTGTGAACCAAACATGAAAATAATTTTTTTAAAAATTGTGAACTACTTATTCCCAACGTAACCAAACATGGATATAAAAAATGTTGAATTCCTTTCTCATGGAAAATAAATTAAAAATCTATTCCTAGGAATCCAAAAACTTATCCAAACGAGCCCTTAAGTACATAACTCGAACCATTAACACAATTGGTAAACAATTGCCAAGAATTGGCTCCTCTTTACTTTTCTTGAAAGTAGAGAGTACTCATGAGAGAGAGAGAGAGAGAGAGAGAGAGGAAGAAGAAGATATATTAGGGCTAGAGCTAGGGCTTCTCCAGCGTGGATCCCTCTCCGTGCCTGTACTCTCTCCTTCCCTCCCTCCCTCCCTCTTTCTTTCTAATGAAATTAGGGTTCGGTCGAGGAAGTTTCTTGAAACGGCTTTCCTGGGAGGCTATGGCGCGACGACGGAGGGATACTCGTCGGTGAATCTTTCTTATCTGCTCTGAGTATGACCTAGCAAGCTGTACCTATTGTTTCTTAGTGGTGCCATATTTATTTGATATAAATTATGAAGGCAAATGTTAATCCATACTAGAATTATCAATGTTTTACTTTCCTTACCCAATTAGCATATGATTGGTTCAATCCCCAGCTGCATTCAAGAGTTAACAGGTTTCTAATGTGTTTTGTTTCTTCTTACTTATCTTTGTTTTGGAGTTTATTAGTTTTTGTCTTGGTTTTCGCATTGCTCAGTGTGTTAGACTTGGCCCACGTTACATACTATGAATAGACATTTGTCATTGAGTTTTATATAGTTTTTATGACTTTCTAGAATGTTTCAAAAAGTGTAGCTTGTAGCATTGATTCATTGAATGCTTGGTTAAAGGCTTAATTGTTTTGACTGTTGCTTGAGATAAAGCTAGATGTCGCAAACTTAGTGTTTTTGCTATACTTCGACCCGTGCGGCTCACAAGCTTCCTACTCGAAGTTCCGTGCCAGCCTTTCCGAACCCGCTCAGCGAGATCGCTAAGGCGATATTGAGAACAATGTGGAGCAAAAGAGAGAGATTGGAAGTACGAAGACTTCACTATACTAGAAAGAGATTACAACTTTGGGTGATGAGGAACAAATGATGCCTCCTACTAATTTATAGTGCCCATAGGGCCTACAAGAAACTTCTGAAAACATAATATTCCAGGGATTATTATAGGAAACTCTAGAACCTAGATATTTATAAGGAGACTTCTAGAACATCTAGAAAGTTCATGAGTCTTCATGAAAGATTCCGGGTCTTCCAGAGGATTCCACCATCTTCTAGAAAGTTATGAAAGCTTCTAGCATAAACCCGCTCTGTGTAGAGTTACGCAAGTCCGTCTCGATGAGGTGAGGTGCAAACTTTTGTGCTTGACATAGAGCTCAAATGTTGTCTTAGCTAGAGGGACTCTAGTGGTGTAAATTTGACTTTTTGTAAGCTTGTTGGCTTTTTGGAACCATTGATACAAATAGCAGTAGCAGATACCATATATAGTACCTACAAGAAATTCATGAAGTAGTATCCTTTGAAATTTGGAGTTGGCATCAATTATGAATAATATGAAATTTTTTGTCTTACATGGTTCAAACATTTTTACCATAAACTCACAGATGCTGCACCTGTTAAGAGGAACGATTGAAACCAGAAATAGGCCTAAAGGACTGCAACAAAGAATATAACTCTTATTGATGTTACGGAATATATGAATTCTCCATCTGAGAGAGTAGTGTATGTATGTCATTATGATATATAGAACATACACAAATTCTGCAGAGCAGAGGATCCAAATTCAGTTTAACTTTGATCAGATTCTTGTGACCAGCTATGAAACTGTGGGCATGTTTGGTATGATCTATTAACATCAACATGTGCTGCAGTCTGATTTAATATGTAAACAGCTTCCATCGACCCTTTCTTGGTTTACATAGTAAGGCATGGTTGAAATTTGGAGGTTATGCAGTTGGTCGAGATGGAATAGGTGGTGCAGAGTTTTTGGAAGGCTCTTCAAAGGGAAATGATAATGGGTCTATTCTTGGCGGCTTTGATGGATCATCCATATCATTTGGAAAACATTTGATTTCTTTGTCAGCGATGCAGAAGGTGACCCAGACTGTCCTTCCGAAGGTTATTCCTCAATTGATCAGGTCATTAATGCCTTACGCGAAGGAAATGTTAGTTTTTTTTTGTGTATATTAACTATGCTTCATTTTTTTCCCTGTCTGTTGATCACCACACATATTATGATTGTCCATCCTTGTTAGAAAAGGAATTGATTGACTTGTTGAAACATGTTATGATAGATCTTCCATGATATATCATTTTCTACAAAACTTTGCTATTCTCTCATGTATTTATGAAGAAAACGTTGATGATGCAGCCTTGCTGGAAGTAGAGTACATAAGAAAGCAAGGGGTGGTCTCTTTCTGTTAGCCATAGGATGAAAATCAAACCAAAGGTCACTAGTAGGAAAATTTTGCTTGCTTCCCCCAAGTTGATGGGATAAGGTTTTCAAGCTATGTCTATGTTCATACTGGCTTTGCTTTAGTTTACATTTCTTATTGTTTCATTTGCTTGATGATCTCTGTTTTTAGTTAATCAGAGTCCTATCTTTGGGGTTTGTGAGTGGAACCATATAGGATCCATGATCCTGTATGTTGTTTGATAATAATATGATATGACTATTGAAAGTATCTGAATTGGAACAATTTTCTTACATGAAGAACTGCATTTGAACAATCTGGCACCTTTTTGATGCTTTTGAGTTTTGGAGTTGGGGTTTAAAGAACTGCTTCAAGAACAAATTTTGATCCCCCCCTCGCCCCCCCGACCACCAAGACCTCCCGGCCCCCCAACGCTCACCTACCCCCCCCCCCCCCCCCCCCCCCCCCCCCGCGACCTCCCCACCAACCAACCCCCACCCTAACCCCCCTCCGGCCGGGCCCCCTCCTACCCCCTCCCCCGACTGCTAAGACCCCTCGGCCCCGCGACCTCCCCACCCGCCGCCCTACCCTAAACCCCCCCTCTCCCCCCACGACCTCCCCACCCCGCCGACCCCCGTCCCTCCGCTCCCCTAAACCCCCCCCGACCACTAAGAGAGAGAGAGAGTGAGAGGGAGGGAGAGGACATACCTGAGTGAGAGAGAGAGAGAGAGCGCGAGAGAGAGAGAGAGAGAGGTGAAAGAAAATTTTGGGGGGAATGAAAAATTCTCCTCCCCCCCCCGTCGGTTCGTTTTATGTTTGGACACAGTATTTAGCGACGGATTAGCGACGGATATATCCGTCGCCGGGCCGTCGCTATACCCCGCTAGTTTGCCGACGGATAATCCGTCGCTATGTGGTCGCCAAATTTCGAACCAATTTTTTCTAACATTTTTTCGCAAAATATTTACAACTGGACGACGACATAGTGACGGGTTATTTGTCCGTCGCTATATGTCCGACGATATAGCGACGAATTTTCGACCGAGATTTATCCTTAAAATTAAAAAAATAATTGGCTGCAATTCGGCGGAAGACCAACGCTGTTTCGTCGGTAGTCCGTCGCTATTAGCGACGGAATACATTCGTCGCTAAATATCCTTCGCTAAAGCGTTGTATTTTGGTAGTGTGTCTTGCCGAGCCCTCGTCCGGCTCTGTCTTCTCGTCCGACGGGAACTCCTCCAGGTTCTTTTCTGTGAGGGTTCGCCTCACCTGCCGTGACCAACTCAGATAGGTAGCTGGTCCATCCAGCTTCAGATCGATGGAGGGAAGCTCCAACCTCGTCAACGTTCCTGTCGTGCTCTCACCAGCCGATATCTTCATCAGCTTCATCAACGTTGCAACCTCCGCAGGATCCAGCTTCTTGATGATCTCCTCCATCGATCATCCTCTTCGATGATCACGTCACACCCGTCACACGACTCACGCTCGTCCTCGTCGTCCGCTTCTAGATCCGAACATGTTTTTCATCAGATCTAGGCCTTCGGTGTCTACTTTTGAAACAATCCGAACAACGGTGACGCGAGTGCCGTCGCGTGCGTCAGTGTCGGCAACAGCCGCAGGAGCCGTGCGCGCTGTAGGGGAGGGGGGCGCCCGGCGCACGTGCAACAACACTACAGCAGCAGTCGCGGTGCACGTGGGGCCGCGTGGGTTCTGGCCGCGCGCGTGTGGGAAAGGGGGGAGGGGTAGCGGCTTGGGTTAGGGTTTGGTAGGAATAGCGAAGGGGTGGGTCGGTTGGTAGCGGCTAGGGTTAGGGTTTGTGGAAACTTGGCTCTGATACCATGTTGTAATTGATTGATGATTTTATTGATAATCCTCTTGGCTTTATATAGCCTTACAGTCAATATTACAGTGATGGAATATCCTGTGGCATATTCTGGCGTATCAAATATGTCCGCAGGATGTTCCAATATCCCTCATGCTAATACAATCTACTAAATATGATATACTAAATATTCAAACAAATCAATATTACATCATACGATACATTCGTTCTTTCTTTCTTCGACAAGTATAGCAACATCATTCTCTTATTACGGGTACATATTTCATGTAATTATATCTAGTGATTACAAACTCTATTCTTAGCATCAAAGTAATACTTCATGGGTTCATTATTAATCGTGAAAGATGTAGAAAACGAAGTCTTGTCTACTCACCTATAATGAAACGTTTTCTAGTCCCAACAAGGGAGCTCTTACTGAAAGCTTTCCTCTTACTTGTGCCAGCAAACTGACATCTATAGCAATATAATACCACTGCTAGGAGCGGGACATTACAAAAACCGTTGTTCAAAGTTGAAAACGTCTTCCATATGCCAAATGGGTGCTTGGTAAGATTCAACCAGTTTCAGGGGATGATGCTCGTGTACTACTCACTGATAACAATGTAACTATCCGAGACTATTCTAGTTCTAAGGCTAAATTTTGGTGATAGTTTAATCAGTGAATTTCAAGAACTAGTTAAGTTTTATGCTCTCAGGTTTTGGCAGTGTCTACTGAAAATCTCTTACCAGCAAACCCATATATCCTGGATGGTGTGTATGATCTCGTACAGCTCGGTTACTTAATGCACCATCTGTCGTTCTTCACATTCTTCAGAACAGACATTCCCGCAACAACGTGATTTGTGTACGAATAATGTCCAGATATATTTGTTTTATCTTGCTACTAATCTACTTGTGCATTTGTTAACATGCTCATGGATTTTCCTCTTGTCGACCAAAGCAGGGCCTGTTTTGATTTCTCTTGATCCATTCAAAGATGTGCCTCTTCATGGTAATGATCTTATTGCACAGCGACTTGTGCACAAACCAAGTCTTTGCCATAACAAATACTGCGTACAGCGAAATGATGAGAGGTAAAGGGATACATTTTCTTTGCAAATTATATCTAAGGTAAATCTTATTATTTCTATACTACAGATAAATTATATAGTTTTTGAATTTCCAGACGTATTCGCCTACATCCAATCCCTCAAGGAGGCGGCGGCGGCGATACTGGTGCTCAACCAGTCCGCTATCACCAAGGACAACGTCAGCATCCACACCGATGGAGTACCCTTCGTCAAGGTCAGTTGATACTGTGTCGTGTCCGTGTCGTTGATTGCAACGTTGTGATTGTTATTTTGCCACCGTATGCAACGTGTCTAGGTCTAATCATGAAACTAGTACATCACTAGGAAGCTTCTTTTTTTTTTTTTTTTTGGTGCAAGCTTCTTGTAGGTTTCTAGTTAACAAATCACTAAGTGATAATTTATAATTTTTACAGAGTACAATTTGCAGCTTCTGCTAAACAATTTTTACAGAGTACAATTTGCAGCTTCTGCAACGTTGTGATTGTTATTTTTTGGTGCAAGCTCATGTTTGTTAATTTTTTTGAGGAACTGATTTTGGCCGGCTAAAAAATTTCCCAAAACCGGTGTAATGTAATTTTGGGTGGCTTTATAAACATCCCAAAATGGTGGATTTTGAGCGGCTTTATTATTTTATTCCATTATATCCTCACAAAAAATATATAATTATAACTACTGATACCTTTCCCTATTTAATTTTATTCGTGTAAAAAATTTGCAGAACCGCCAGTTAGTGAATAACCAAGCATGTATTGGACTGGTTTAAAAGCCGATACTTAAAAACCATCCAAAACCGGACCCCTCATAACTGGTACTTTAAAAACACCTCATAACCGCTACCCCTATAATTGCCAAGCAGACCTAAATCCTTCTGGCACTTAATGAAAGGGTGTATCCTCGTGTCACGAGTCACCAGGCTCCTGCTGATGTGTTTGGTTAGGGTGAAGATGTACACACCACATTGAAACTGAATCTGAATCATACTAGATGATGATAAAGTTTACAATAGAACTTCATAGTGTACTACTATTCAGATTCAGTAAATTAATGAGCACTGGCACCATGGATGATTGGTTAAGGTTTGTGAACATGGATTGAAGTTTACAATAGAACTTCATAGTGTACTATTCAGATTCAGTAAATTAATGAGCACTGACACCATGGATTGGTTGGTTAAGGTTTGTGAACATGGATTGAAGTTACTTGTTTATTTGTATTGCTGTCCATGTACTTTGTAACTCTTGACCGTAAATCTCTGGCTTATCCAAATTCGTCGATACCATGCATTTGCTTTTTTTTTATGTTTGGTAGGGTTTTTCTGTAACGGATGGGTAATAGGCTTTTTTTTATGTTCGGTAGCGTTTTTTCTGTAACATGATATATCCATTTATTAACTAATATCGTTAATGCTTAAGCCAAGGCAAAAGAACGGGGCAAGTTCGATCACAAGGCATGCTATGAACTCTTGCGAGAGCAGCACCCGAAAATGGCAAATACGGATTTCGTATGGCTCAAACACTCCGCACGCAAGCTCCAATTGTGCATGTATAGGCTGTTACAAGGCCGGCTCCTCACTAAAGACAGGCTGATGGCTTTTGGAATTAACGTGGGCAATTCACAATGTGTGCTATGCAAACAACACATGGAGACAATTAAACATCTCTTCTTCGATTGTCCAGTCTCTTGGCAGATAATTTTCCCGTATCAGCAACTGAGTTAGGCTGCTGCAGGAAACGGAAAGACAAGGCGGCGGTGAAACGGAGATGAATGAGATGGAACCATCAATAACCTCGGTTGCTGGGGCCAGAGAGAATCAGAGGAAGAACGGTGATATATAAATGTCGGTCCTCTCGTGGAATGTCAGAGGGGCGTGCTCGTTGGGTAGATGGAGGGTTACGGCAACAACTAAATTATGAGAAATAAATTATCATAATTTAGATAAGTTAGCCATTGTTGATAAATATATATGTGGATTATCATAATTTGTAAATTATATCTAAGGTAAATCTTATTATTTCTATACTACAGATAAATTATATAGTTTTTGAATTTCCAGACGTATTCGCCTACATCCACTCCCTCAAGGAGGAGGCGGCGGCGATACTGGTGCTCAACCAGTCCGCTATCACCAAGGACAACGTCAGCATCCACACCGATGGAGTACCCTTCGTCAAGGTCAGTTGATACTGTGTCGTGTCCGTTTCGTTGATTGCAACGTTGTGATTGTTATTTTGCCACCGTATGCAACGTGTCTAGGTCTAATCATGAAACTAGTACATCACTAGGAAGCTTCTTTTTTTTTTTTTTTTTTTGGTGCAAGCTTCTTGTAGGTTTCTAGTTAACAAATCACTAAGTGATAATTTATAATTTTTACAGAGTACAATTTGCAGCTTCTGCTACATGCAGGTAAAACATCTAAAAGTAATTGTTGGATATGCATGCCAATTTAACGATATATCTGTTGATATCTCCACTGTGATTCTAAAACTCTAGGTTATAGTTTCTAATCAATTATATATCTATGAATTTTCAGTTACTTCCTACTTTTTTATTTTGATTCCTAACCTTTGTTTATTTGAATTATTTGGTAGACCTTGCCAATCGAATAACTATTATGTAGTAATAGCCATCATAGCATTTTAGAAAGACTGTCACTCAGGAACCTTATTTCAGTTGGAAAATTTCTTTCTGTTCTATTGATTTTTCACCTTTAGAGAATGAGCTAACCTTTTCATATGAGGCAATTGTAGGTTTTAACCTTTCATGTCTTAGAAAACCCTTACTATATCTTATTAGTCAAAAGGTTGCTCATATGTTCTCAATGAAATGAAACCTTAAGGGTCTGCTTGGTAACGATATTTTCACCGGTTCTGGAGTATTTTTGAACCGACCGTTTATGAAAACTCATGTTTGTTAATTTTTTTGAGGAACTGATTTTGGCCGGCTAAAAAATTTCCCAAAACCGGTGTAATGTAATTTTGGGTGGCTTTATAAACATCCCAAAATGGTGGATTTTGAGCGGCTTTATTATTTTATTCCATTATATCCTCACAAAAAATATATAATTATAACTACTGATACCCTTCCCCATTTAATTTTATTCGTGTAAAAAATTTGCTGAACCGCCCGTTAGTGAATAACCAAGCATGTATTGGACTGGTTTAAAAGCCGATACTTAAAAACCATCCAAAACCGGACCCCTCATAACTGGTACTTTAAAATCACCTCATAACCGCTACCCCTATAATTGCCAAGCAGACCTAAATCCTTCTGGCACTTAATGAAAGGGTGTATCCTCGTGTCACGAGTCACCAGGCTCCTGCTGATGTGTTTGGTTAGGGTGAAGATGTACACACCACATTGAAACTGAATCTGAATCATACTAGATGATGATAAAGTTTACAATAGAACTTCATAGTGTACTACTATTCAGATTCAGTAAATTAATGAGCACTGGCACCATGGATGATTGGTTAAGGTTTGTGAACATGGATTGAAGTTTACAATAGAACTTCATAGTGTACTATTCAGATTCAGTAAATTAATGAGCACTGACACCATGGATTGGTTGGTTAAGGTTTGTGAACATGGATTGAAGTTACTTGTTTATTTGTATTGCAGTACATGTACTTTGTAACTCTTGACTGTAAATCTCTGGCTTATCCAAATTAGTGATACCATGCATTTGCTGTTTTTTTATGTTTGGTAGGGTTTTTCTGTAACGGATGGGTAATAGGCTTTTTTTTTTATGTTCGGTAGCGTTTTTTCTGTAACATGATATATCCATTTATTAACTAATATCGTTAATGCTTAAGCCAAGGCAAAAGAACGGGGCAAGTTCGATCACAAGGCATGCTATGAACTCTTGCGAGAGCAGCACCCGAAAATGGCAAATACGGATTTCGTATGGCTCAAACACTCCGCACGCAAGCTCCAATTGTGCATGTATAGGCTGTTACAAGGCCGACTCCTCACTAAAGACAGGCTGATGGCTTTTGGAATTAACGTGGACAATTCACAATGTGTGCTATGCAAACAACACATGGAGACAATTAAACATCTCTTCTTCGATTGTCCAGTCTCTTGGCAGATAATTTTCCCGTATCAGCAACTGAGTTAGGCTGCTGCAGGAGACGGAAAGACAAGGCGGCGGTGAAACGGAGATGAATGAGATGGAACCATCAATAACCTCGGTTGCTGGGGCCAGAGATAATCAGAGGAAGAACGGTGATATATAAATGTCGGTCCTCTCGTGGAATGTCAGAGGGGCGTGCTCGTTGGGTAGATGATGGAGGGTTACTGCAACAACTAAATTATGAGAAATAAATTATCATAAATTATCATAATTTAGATAAGTTAGCCATTGTTGATGAATATATATGTGGATTATCATAATTTGTACCATACCCCAATAAATTATGAGAGACCCTAGCACAAGCAGCGGCACTGGCGCACCCATGGGCGACATCGGCTTCCAAGGCGCCTGGGACCCAGGGAAAGCAGATGGAGGCGGTAGGCTTGGGACGGAGGGCCCGACCATGATGCAGGAGGAAGGAGGAGGATGGACGACCATTGTTAGGAAGCGGAGATCGACGAAAGCAAGACAACCTGGAGGAGGTGGAGCACAGGGAGGCAGGTAATTATGATAATTTATTTCTCATAAGGGGTTTTTCCAGTATAATTTATCGTGAATAAACAATTTTTCCAAATATGGTCAGTCACAATGGCTAACTTGTAAAGTCTTTGATAAATAATATTTACCAATTTTTTCAAATATTTTTTTTTTTGATATATATATATATATATATATATATATATATATATATATAATTTTGAATGTGTATGTACAAATTGTCTTATGTAAATTGTATTATCATAATGAATATAATGAATATTGGTTGATATTTAAGAGCTGATATTGGTTATAACCGTTAGAAAATCACATGTAAAAAATGCGTATGACATGCTTAGTAACGATTATAAAAACCCTCAAGTCAGCTTTATATTCCAACAGATGTAAGCGTTACGATTTCACCATTTTCAATGGTTATACTGTTAGAATTTTACAATTGTGTTTTTCAAAATTACTAACGGTTATAAGCGTTTTGATTGTACAATTACCAACGGTTATAAACATTAGTATTTTCGATAGGAACATTCCTCACACTAATTTATTAACAGTAAAAAAAATTGTTAGGAAAAATTATACTAACGGTTATAAGCGTTAGGAAATGACTGTTTTTGTGTATTGTCAGTAAACATTGTATAAACATTTTTGGAACAAAAACTTATATAGTGGGGTATCAACTTTTTCCATTATATAGTAATGTAGATAAATCTTTGGTAGTATTTTAAATATTAGTGTTCATACAAAATGACTTAGTCGGCAAAGTTGATTTTCGCTTACCCCATCAATGTAAATGAGCATGAGTTCAAGACCTAGTGGTGTTATTTTTTTTTTTACAAAATTTTAAGATTTTTTGGTTTTTCTTAAAAAAAAAAAATTAAATTCGAGTAAAATTTTCTAGTTTTTATATTTATTTGTTTAAACAAAAATTAGAGTCTAATAAGTGAAAATTAGAATCTAACTTTTTTCATACCGCGGCTTTTATATATATATATTGGGGGGGGGGGGGGGGGGGGGGGGGGGGGGTTGTGGGGTAGGACATGAGAGGATTGTTTAGAGCATCTCAACCCTATTGTGACTTTGGATAGGAACGACAATTTTTTATTATAAATCCTTCTCAAATGCAATTGTCAAGTAAATTATGAAGCTACTGGAAAAAGTTATAAATGACATTGTGAAGTTTATTGTTTAGTTCTGACAATTTACTTGACAATGTCTTCACTTCCATGTCATAAATTATGAATAAAAATGTTCAGTAAAAAAGGAAAAGAAAGAATAACGAAGTCTTGAAAGTCGAAAAAAGTAAACATATGTATACTTTTGTATTGGAAAATTCTTTTATATTCCATTATCTTTTGTAAATATAGTCTTGCCAACTAGGGATGAGCATATAACGGTTGAAAACCGAAAACCGAACCGAACCGAAATATGACAAACGGTTCGGTTTTTCGGTTATCGGTTCGGTTTACAGTTTAAAATTTTGAAAATTTGAAATAACGGTTTGGTTTTCGGTTCTTAATCCGAAAAACCGAACCGAAAATCGATTTAGATTTAGTAATTTATCAAACTACCCACAATATACATATACTAATGTTTATTAATCCCTAACTGAGCACACTCTCTTCTCCTATTCTATGTCGGTGCTTCTTTGAGCACTCTCTCTATCTACCCTCAATCTATATATACTAATATCTTTCACTCTATGTAATATAACAATTCATAAATACAATAATGTCATATATTTTTAAAAAAAAATTTATTTAAATAGGTTCATTTTGCTAAAAACTTGAAGGCCATGCACATTGGTCCATGAAATCGAACCGACCGAAAACCGAACCGAATTAATTCGGTTCGGTTTTGTTCGGTTTTTATAAAAATGGTTCGGTTTTCGGTTTTGAGAAATACGGTTTACGGTTATTTCGATTTTCACATATTCGGTTCGGTTTGAACCGAACCGATGCTCACCCCTATACTAGAAAAGACATTATCTTCTGTCTCGTGCTCCATAGAAATCATAATAGATTACAATAATACATTACAAGAGTAGAGTTGAGATGCTCTTAGGAAGTGGAAAGACAAGGAGAGGGAACAAGTAGAATGGGAGGGTGACTTGAGGTGGTCCAAGAGAGGAGTGTTGGGACCCACATGGGGAACAAATGTAGAACATTAACTTTTTGTTCCACTTGGTAGTGTAAAATAGGAAGTTGCCAAATTTTAGAATTTCATATATTGTTTAAGGACAGATTTCAATTTAGGATACTTTGTAGTTGGAAACATTAATTAGCCTCACTTTTAAGTATCCCAAAGTCCAAACAACTCATTTTCCTTTTATGGACAACTTACCATTAAATTGTTTTCTGTTTCTTTTATAACTTACCACTAATATATATATATATATATATATATATATATATATATATATATATATATATATATAAATGACCTCTAGCCTAATGGTTAAGAGAGATGCATGCGGCCCAAGTGGTCTGGAGTTCCAGCCTCAGTGGAGACGAATTCGTCACAAATACCCATTGTTTCAAAATATATATATATATATATATATATATATATATATATATATATATAGAGAGAGAGAGAGAGAGAGAGAGAGAGAGAGAGAAGCATATTAAATCTTAAAGACAGCCCAGAACTCTTGCTACCTAGCTAGTCCAATCAATCGTGTTTTGTACATATATATGGACCACTTAATTAATTACAACCAACAGAATTACACTGCAGTGTGTATATCCAATACCTAGTGTCTTCCTCAAAAGTCAATATTATCACCTTCAGTTCTCTTTAAAATATCTATATAGAAAAAGTTACTACTATATAATAGGATAAGTTAAAACTTCATCGTAAAAAATTTTGTTTCAAAAATATCCTTATCTGTCTTTACTAATTAAAATTGTTTAATTACGTATATAATTTTTGTGAGTGATATTGTTTGCTCTTTTCAAGTAATATAAAATACGTACAAACGTATGTACATATATTATAACATAATTAAATATCGGCCAACACTTCTCGAATGCTCCATATATATAGGGGCAGGTTGAGCCAGGTGATGTGTGTGCAAGCATAGCTCTTGATCCGGGCCCACCTGTCAGTGAGACCCAACACAGCTCATTCACACAACATGTCCATTTTCATGAAAAAATACAGATAAAATCCTAAATGACGTGGATATGCAACTTAATTGTATGACTAGTATAATGATTGCGAAAAGATAGGAGGAAATAATGGAAAGATTTGAATAAATTAAATTCAAATCTCGTAAAATATGGATCTGAATAATTGACTTAATCTTTCCATAACCGCTCAGACCTTCTAATCAGCCACACCGAGCGCCACTTGCACCCCAATGCCGACTCAGCACGTCAGCCCGTGCGCCTGCGTGCAGCCGCACAGACGAACAGCAAAACAACGCAGCAGCTCAGCGCGCAGGAGCACAGCTCCTGGGCGTGCACTTGCACCAACAAAGCGCCACTTTGCGCTCTTGAGCCCGAGCCCGAGACCGAGACCGAGTCGCTAAGCCCCTTCGGGACTTAGCTTCATAAGGGAATTATCCCATGAGAATGACAAAAAATATTAATGCTTCTTTGTTGGGTTAGCCTTCTTTCCACTACAAAATACTCTCACATGGCACCCATGTGTCACACCTCATGTGATCTCTCAACACAAGCAAAACTTTATATAGAGATACAATCCATTTGGCCTAGGCAATGTGGGACTATCTTTCTAGTCTTTTAAGAAAAAACACCAACATATATAACGAATCAAAGATGATCAGTTGTTCCATGAGACATAATATTTGAACCCAACTATCAAAAAAAATACCTTCGTTAAGTTTCATTCCAATTAATGGCATATGCCTTGTTCTTCTGCTGATTAACCAGTACCAGAGTAAACTATTATGTAACTATATTTTATATCATCATCAAACTTACGAACCCGACTATACGAGACACAGATCCAAGAAGTCTTACCCTTCACATGCAACACGTTCGTTGCTTTCTATGAATGAAGATACATGACCAAGTATAGTAAAAGTTTGCAATGACTTTGTGAAGTAGTAGGTCTTGATTTGCATTGCAAAATATAACCCCAACATGTGATGTATCTTGACAAAGAGAAGTTTCTATGCAAGTTTACTTTAGTCCATCATTCACAAAAAAAGGGGTGTCCTAATATTTCCTTCTTTGGTGAATTTGCCTCCTATTTGTAAGATGTCTGATCCATTTCTAAATATAACCCTATCAAAGTTAGAGAGGCTTCATAGAAGTTCAAATTTTATTCCTTTCTTTTGTTCATTCTAATTGTTTGCAACTTTATCTGTCATTCCCTAGTATTTACTCCAATCTAGGACTGAATTTAGGAAAAGAAGTAACCATGTACTTTGCCAAAAACAACCAATAGAGGAAAAGATAGATAAGTCAATATAAATTATTTCAAATATTCTCAATCTTTAATTGAGGGCTCATCTATATTAATTACATATCCATCAATTTAAGAAGTTAATTTTATATATGTATATATAAATTCTATAATACGAGACTCCCGCAAATATAGGGAGGGTCTAGATGTGTGCAACCTCATCCCATTTTATTTAATGGAGAGTTTGTTTCCGTGGGTTGAACTTGTATCCTTGCGTATGCAAACTGCAAATACCGTGGTGAACGAGGAGAAAGAGGATATCAAATATAATCATTATTTTTAGTTTATAATTGTCTTTTATATGTTCTATTTCAATCTATTTATTTATACTAAGAATATGTTTATCATTTAACTTCCAAAAAGACTAAAGTATGTTTTAATAACAATTTGACAAAAAGTGGAGAAGAAAATTTAAGGTTAGGGAGAAAGAAAGTGTAAGAGTGAAAAAAAAAGAATGATACTGTTGTTCCATGCAATAACCTTACAAAACCTAGTAGGGAAACTTTAGACCCATCACTTTCTAATTCATTTTCTTCTGTTTAATTCGGTTTAATTGAACGCATAGGGGACTGTGGGCCCAAATGGCATGCAACGCAGTGTGCACAAAAAGTCGGACATCACAAAAAAACACAAATGAACTCTCCTTAACAATATATATTTCTACCAAATTTTGAACATTAATAAAAGTAAATTATTGGCAGACATCTAATATATTTTTTCATATTTGAGAGGCTATCCTTGTATAATTATATTTTGGGCTAATTAGTATTTAGACCCTGTATTTTTTTTTAACCTACGTACTTAGAGTTTAAGTTCCAACATGTCCAATTGAAGAGTTTGTACCATGAATATATATATATATATTTTTTCCATTATGCTCTTCCACCCAATGCCTGACAATGATTTTTTTTATACATAAATGGAGGGTATAATGAGAAAGATTGAATAACAAAATAAAATACATGACCTAAACTTTCCAATTGGACATAATAGGACTTAAACTCTAAGCTAGTATAAAATTCAGGGTCTAAATTCTAACTAGCCCTTATATTTTAAACACTTATCCCTCCTGCAAGTAAATTTAGGATAAATCTAATAAACAAAGGAAATATTGAATTATAGGTTCTTCAACTATAAATAGAGATATGTAGAAAACATTTTGAAGGGGACGAGAAGATACCTTTAACATATAATTTACGGGAATATTATATGTAATTAATAGTTGAATTAAAAAAAAAAAACACTTTAAGTCAATAATAGAATAATCAAAACTATAAGCACCTCCCCACTCCACTTTTCGTTTTCTAGTTTGAAATCCAGTCCGATGAGGTGTTGGAAGAAAGGTTGTAGAATTTTAGAATTTAAGTAAAACTTCGAATGAGACTCCTAAGTCGCTCAGTTTGTCTGATCTGTCATCTTTCAGGTGGGACAAACTAATTATGGGGTTTGATATGAACAGTCCAAATTTGTCATGAGACTAATTTAGGGACTAAGTCAGAGATTCATAATGCTTATTTTGTTTCTTAGGGTGCGTTTGATTGCAAGATGGAAAATATGTGAAAAAGAAATTAATTTCATGAAATTATTTTCCTAGGAAAAAAATTCCATGGAAATTTAAATTTTTTTCATGGAAAACTTAATTTGGGTGTTTGATTGCCATTATTTTCCACAAAAAATAGTTATTTTCCATGGAAAATAATATTTTTCTATGGGTTGGACAAGTTTTATTTTTCACCATTTTAGATGAAAATATAGAAAATGATAGTTTTTTGGAAAATAATTCCATGGAAAATATAAGCTATCAAACACTACAATTGGTGAAAAATTTGTGATAAAAATATTTTTCATGAAAAAAAAAGCTCAATCAAACACAGTCTTATTCTTTGTATATTGGAGGTTAAGAGAGATTTAATTGGACGATCTTCCATGGTATAAGGAGACTCTAACCAAACTTCTACGAGATCCATGCTTGTAGGTTTTTGTGCTTCGAAATAGAAAACAAAAGATTATTGATGGAGATTTGTCTACTCCGTCAGGGAGAGCAACGTCGTCGGACGTTAGGCAAGTGAGAGCACTTTGTAAGGGTTGGATTCTTTGAGCAATCTAACTATTTTTTATCTTATTCTTGAGAGGTTGTCCCGATAGCCATAGTCACCACATATTGTTTATTTGATCCTTTTTTGGTCTCGCATAGCAATTATGGTTCGTATTTTCTTTGTAGGTTCTGTGGTTGACGTTCGTTGACATTCGTTACGTGTATCTTTGAAATCCAACAATTATGTCCCCTGATCATGTAGATCTTATTACGTATAATGAACAAGTCAAGGATTTGTACTTTCCGTCTATCATAACAAAATCTAATTATATTTTTTGATGATCGATAAGTTTATAGTTCGAAATTCAATAATATGAGACCAAGTTGAAGTTTTCCTTTGGGCAACAACAACGGGAGAGACAATACCAAATTAGGGTTTCCAGGGGCGTTCCAGTAATTTGCATAGAACACAGGTGTCTCTCTCTCTCTCTGACACTCCCATGTTCTTCCAGATCTTGTGGAAATCCAAGGTTCGGTCACATGACCGTCAGCTGACGTCATCGAGATGTCATGTTTTATTTGACCAATTAGAGAGCGATACGCGTCCAACATTAATGAATTTTAAATTCAGCTACACACTTGTGTCGGCTTTAAACCGCACGCCATTTGCCTAAGCCCGCATAGAAGTTCCTCCCTTTTGCAAATTGGTCCCTACAATTTTTTTTTTTCTTTGCACATATTTATCCATAAGAACATGTACATCTGCATGGGAACATAGCAGCTTTGATTACGACTATTCTAGGGTTAGAAGTTTAGTGACCTTGTTAAGGGTGTTTGTAGGATGATTTACCAAAAAGTAAATTTAAATTATACTAAATATGTGGAAAAATTATGGATGTATCTAATTGTAGGAAATAATAATATCTTGTTCTCATTGATGGGGGCTGTTTACAATATATATAGTGTCTACACGATTGGGCTTATGGGCCATATTTACATTAGTTACAAATATAATCTAACACCCCCCTCAAGTTGGAGCATGCAAGTCACAAATGTCCAACTTGGAAAGTAAAGAATCAAACACATGCTTTCCAAGGGGCTTGGTAAAGATGTCAGCCAGTTGAGAAGAAGTAGGAACATGCCAGGCTATTACGGTGCCATCTCTAATAGCATCGCGAACAAAATACAAATCCACCTCAATATGCTTATTGCGCTCATGAAATACCGGGTTCTGAGCCAGGTGCAGGGCTGACTGACTGTCACAATACACCGACATAGCAGACTCCTGACGAACGCCCAAACACACCAATAACTCCTTCAACCATTTCAACTCACAAACAAGCGCAGCAAGAGATCGGTATTCAGCTTCAGCGGAAGATCGGGAAACATTTGGTTGCTTCTTGGTCTTCCAAGAAATATGAGACCCCCCCCCCCCCCCCCCCCCCAGAAACACCAACCAGCCTATAACAGAGCGGCGAGTCAAGGGACAACTTGCCCAGTCAGAATCACACCAACCAGAAAGACGGAGATCACAATCAGCTTTCAAAAGAATACCCTGTCCCGGTGCATGTTTGAGATATCTGACAACTCTCAAAGCAGCATGCCAATGATCTTGTCGAGGCTCCTGTAAGAATTGAGACAAGATATACACAGCATAGGCAAAGTCAGGACGAGTAAATGATAGATAAATCAACCTCCCAACCAGCCTCCGATAAGTCTCTGCATCCGCCATCTTTGGACTAGTCGATTCTGGCAGCTTGTGATTGGACTCCATGGAAAAACCAGCAGGTCGAGATCCCATCAAGCCGCATTCTGAAATGATGTCCAAAACATACTTCCTTTGACACAAGAAAATTCTTTCTGCACTCCGAGCCACCTCTATGCCAAGAAAGTACTTCAACACATCAAGGTCCTTCATGTGAAAGCAAGAACTAAGGTACTTTTTGAAAGCATCTAAAGCACCTGAGTCATTACCAGACACAATCATATCATCCACATAGATCAAAACATACAACTCTACCTTCCCTTTAAAAAGAGAGAAAAGGAAATAATCGGAATGAGATTGAATAAATCCATAGGATATCAGAGAAGCAGCAAGCTTAGCAAACCAATAACGCGGTACCTGTTTCAATCCATATAGAGACTTACGCAGGCGACACACTTTATTGGGTTCACTATGCGAAAAACCTGACGACAACTTCATATATACTTCTTCTGTCAGATCTCCATGAAGAAAAGCATTATGCACATCCATCTGGTGCAAAGTCCAGCCTCTCACAGCTGCAACAGCCAAGAACGTCCGAACTGTAGGCATCTTAGCTACCGAGGCAAATGTCTCTGAATAGTCGATCCCCTCAACCTGATGATTATCGAACACAACCAGCCGTGCCTTTAAGCGCTCAACACTTCCGTCGGAGTTGTACTTAATTTTGTACACCCATCGACTTCCCAATCCTTTCTTCCTAGAAGGCAAATCGACAAGACTACATGTCCCATTATCTTCCAGAGCCTGTATTTCAGTTTGCATAACCGCGCGCCAGCCTAAATCTTGCGAGGCCTGGCGATATGAAGTAGGCTCAACACCTGAAGTGATAGCTGCAAGAAAATCTCTGTGTCCAGCAGTAAATATGTCATAACTTAGATATTGTGTTAGAGGATACGAAGTACCTGAGAAAGTGACGGGAACAGATGAACTGTGGTGAAGGGGAGAACTTTTACTTCGAACAACATTCATCACAAAATCCTGTAATCACATTGGCTGTGATTTCTTTCTCATTCCTCTTCCCAATACTACCTCGTCGGGCACCTCTGGCAATACTGTATCCCCTGTATCATCAGTAGTATCCGCATTACCCCCAGCAGACTCTCCTGTCAATACTTCTGCAGCTACCTGTGCATCCTCGCCACTCGGTGCTGAGCCGCCAGCAACCACTCCAGCCTCAGCAACCGTAGCCGGCACCATCCCAAAAGCCTCTATATCGTCTTCCGGCACCTCAACAGATGTATGTCGTGTCGCAGAAGACATCTCGCTAGCAGAGCCACACCCAGGAAATTCTTTTTCATAAAAAGTAACATCACGGGACACAAAATTCACCAGTCTCCAAATCATACAGTTTCTATCCCTTTTTATCAAGTGGATACCCAACAAAGATACATTTTCTACTCATGCTAGCAAATTTATCATGTCGGAATTTTAAATCATACGCATAGCACAGACAACCAAAAATATGTAGATGAACATACGAAGGAGTCGAACCATATAAAACTTCATAAGGAGACTTAAAATACAAGATACTAGAAGGTGTTCTATTTATCAAATAACATGCACCCAAAACACATTTCTCCCAAAAATCCACAGAAAGAGAACCCTGAAATCTCAATGCCCTGGCTACATTTAAAATATGTCGATGTTTTCTTTCCATCCTTCCATTCTGTTGAGGTGTCCCAATACAGGATATTTGGAACAATATACCTTGAGATGAAAAATAATCTCATAAATAATTAAATTCAGTGCCATTGTCACTCCGCACACGACGTACATCGGCCCCAAACTGACGCTTCACCATAGCAATGAATTTAAGAAACATAGAATAAACAACACACTTATCCTTCAATAAAATAACCCAAACAGCTCTAGAAAAATCATCCATCAAAGTCAAAAATATCATGCCCTATTAGATGACGAAACACGATATGGTCCCCACATATCACAGTGTATAAGTTCAAAGCATCTCAAAGCACGACTACTACTATCAGTGTAACACCCTGTTTTCTGAAATTGGAGATTTTTGAAAATTTATTATTTTTATTATTTATTAGTGGTATTTTAGTCATGGTATGATTTTCTGGTGATTTTAGTTAGATTAAACCATTTTCTAAGTCATGCTAAGTCATGACTTATGACTTCGTGATTTTGGTTAGTATAACTTAGTGCAAACCCTAGTTTTCTCTAACCTAGAAGTTGCCATGACCATGATAGCTTAGCCATAGGCTTAGAATATCAAATTTGGGGTTTTTGACCAAAAGGGTATTTTGGTAATTTTCTAGATTTAATTTGTGATTATGTGATTTTAATATTATTTAATACTTGGTAGGTCTCATGATTAGTTCCTAACCTATCCTACCCTAAACTAGTAGTTAGCCCCTAACCTAGAATCATTAGGGTGATGTTTAGGTCATGGGTTAAAGTAGATAATATCTAGATATTTGCTTTATGGATATTTTGCACAAAACATGCAAAATATCACCAAACCTTTTGCTAAAGTCCTTGACTTAGCCTTGAAGGAAGCCAAGGACACCCCCCTACCCCATGGCAGCCAAGAAAACACCCCCTTGCCCCTCTCTCCTATATAGTTAGCACTTAGAATCATTCCCATGGTTTCATGAAAAACCAATTCACAAGAAAAACCTAAAAACCCTTCCACTCTTTTGACCATAACTTTCCCATTTCTCAAGCTTTGAACCTCTAGTTTTCTCCATTAGGTCACCTACAATCTAAGGGAGCCTAGGGAAGTGTGCTACTCAAGTTTCACCAAGGAAGGACAAGTTGGGCTTTGAGGCTAATCACCCTCATTTAGTGAAATTCAAGATCTTGCACACATAAAGGTAAATATATTTAAACCTAGTTAATATACTGGTTTTTCTTCATTATTGCATGCATATAGGTGTATACTAGCTGTGGGTAAAGTTTGGTGAAATCTAGGAATTGTTTGGTGTCGTATCGGACACGTATCCTAATTTATTTCATTGTATTTTACTGTTTTTTTAGCTCACTGTCACATTGATATATACACACTGTTTTCCAAAACTTTTTGAACCAAAACCTAGCCTAGCTAACCCTAAACCTAACCCTAAAACACTGAGCACAAGTTGGGTTGTGTCGTGTCCAAAATCTGGACACGAAGCTCTCAGTTTCACTGTCTGGACACTGCACAGTACACAAAATATGTCCTGCTACCTAGACACGTTTTCTCGACACATACACCACTTGGACACTTGCCATTTGGCATGCACGTAGGGGCATTGACTGACAAGTCGTACCCAAAATTTCAGGACACCTCGTGTCCTATCGAGGACACAAGGACAAGTGCACTGGTCGTGCACTGTCGTGCACGCGCACAGTTTCTGTGGAAACCCGACTTGGACACGGCCTTCGTATCACTTGGACACGACACTAGGACACCTCGTGTTTGCACGAGTGTGTAGCCCTACACGTGGGCTACACGTGGGCATGACCACGAGGCCCCACGTGGCTCGTGTCGTGTCCACGAGACACGAGAACCCATGCACGACGCGGTGCAGAACACTGAGTATCAGTCGATTTTCTTCGACTGATACAGAGTTCGTGCCGTGTCCTGAGGACACGTGGACACGAGACAGGCTACCTAAACCCTAGACCAACCCTAGGTGAACCTACCCACACGTGCACGAGACTTCTAGACACGTGTGTCGTGTCCTAGAGCTAAGTGCACGCGTGCACGATGCCTGTGCACTGCACTGTGTTAGGTTTTACCCGATTGGGTTTTTGGGTGTTTGGACACGCCGTGTCGTGTCGTGGTGGACCCCCACCGACACACACGACACTTATACCTATGGGGCATCAATTACCAACCTAGATATTCGAGCCATAGCTCGGTTTCGAGTATGTATTTTGGTTTACCTAGTATCGAGTTAACAGTCCACTATTTCCTGTTTTAGGATTTTCCAGATTTTGCAAAAATGGATTTCAAACCCGATTTTGATATGATTTATACATTGTATAGGTGTATTTTAGTGTGTATATGTGTAGTATATATGTATGTGTGTGTGTAGGTGGAATTTTAGTGTGTATACATGTATATACATGTGTGTATACATGTATGTGTGTAGTTGGGTGTGTGTGTGTATTTGTGTGTGGGTTGGGGGCTGTGTTTCCAGTTCTCAGAATCTGAGAACAGTCCCCCCCATTTCCTATGTGTCTCACCCCTCTCTTTCACAGTCTCTCACACTCTCTCTCTCACTGTCTCACTCTCTCTCTCACTTTGTCTCACTATATATATATGTGTGATATATATATAGTTATATATATATATGTATTGTATATATATACATGATATATATATTTATAAATGGTATTAGGTTTATATATGTAGAAAACAGTGTATATATATATATAGGTGTGTGATTGTGTTATGCAAATATGGATTTTGGGGTATATAGATAGTGTATGTCTATATATATAGACATATATATATATATGGGACTTATTAGTTATAGGTTTATATGGAAACCTAGACTATGGCCTATGGCCAGGGTTATTGGCCTATGGTTAGGGCTAGCCCTAATGACCCTAAACCCATTGTTGACCCTTGTTGACTGAAAGTTGACCAAAGTCAACTTTAGGTCAAGGATGACCCAGTTCACCTAGAATTAACTAGGAATGACCTAAAACAACTAGTTTGACTAGTTTGACTAAAACCCTAACTAGTTGACTAGTGTTGACCTAACTTTGACTAGTTTGACTTTAGAGTTGACTTTTGACCAAATTGACCTAGAATCATGTAGTATGCATTGTAAACTTTATTTTTACCATTGTGGATACATTGTGACTTATATTGCTCTGATTAGGAGCCAGACACCTCTCCTCAGGCAGTATATCCTCTTCAGACATTCAGTTATCAGGCGAGTACATTCTCTGACCGTTTCATACTTGTTCAGGCTTTACTTCTCGCTCTAGATTACTTTACTTGTTGCTGTCACGTTGGTAACACGGATTGGTACTATATGGATCTTTACATGAGATGTTATCCCCCTCGGGAGCATCGGGTACTTCATGTTATGTGTGTTTCACTATCATCATGTACTCCTATGCTTTCATTATTCATGTACACTCATGTGATCATGTACTCTCATGTTTACTGAGCTCTCATGTATACTATCATGTGCACCCTTTTATGGGCCCCATGTGATATCATGTACAATAACGTAACTTGTATAGATCCTTGTGTATTGATTGGGGTACGGGGGAGTAGAAGTGGACATGTGAATAATTCCAAAGTAGTGTAGTCATGTACAAACTCAGTAGTATAGTCATGTATAAATTCTAGCCATTCACATGCCTATCTTGTGCTCTACATCACTAGTCACTCATAGTTCTCTATATACAGTAGATATTTCATTACAACTATCTCTTTTACAGCGTATATTTCCTTTCAGCAGTTCATGTATCTTACTCTATTGCCTGTATCGTATTTCCTAACCTGTTATGCACTGCATGAGATGTATTGTGCTCGTTCCCGTCCTGATTGGACCTGTTGAAAATATTACAGAGGATGAGGATGAGGCCTGGTGTCTACCTATTATGGAGCAGGACTAGATGATACTTATGTTGTGGACCCTCAGCAGGATCCACCTGCAGCTGAGGATGTTGTTCCAGTAGTCTAGACCAGTTTAGCCTAGGCAGTCTTTTCTATATTTACTTTTTGTCTCACATTCTGTGTTGTATTTTGAGATGTGGAGATGTATAGACTCTTAGACTTATTGTATTATGAGTTGACATTCTGGATGTTATGTATCTTAGACACTTAGTCTTATTTCATCTATGCTATGGTTCTCTTTGAGTTACTATCTATCTGTTCTTCATTCTTCTACCTTAGATGTGATTGAGACAGCATATTGTTATATCACCTCCATTCGGAGAGTATATACTGTACAGGTACTTTTATATTGTTAGATGATTGACCTAGGACAGCGTTCTACCGCCGATACTGCGGCGTAGGCTGGGCGTTGTTACGTTCTCGTACCCTGACAGTGGGTGCGGGTCGTGACACGTTTTTAGTGGTGGCCCATGCAGGTCGAGTTTATGTAGTGGTATTCGAACTAGAGTATCACTACAGCCTGCGATAGGATTAGAGGAATAGGCTTAGAGAGAATGGATGCTCAATCACTGCTAGGATACTTTGAGAGATTCCTGGGATGACCCTTGAGAATCTCATTTGAAATTACGACTTAAACTCCTTTTCCCTTGATTGAATTTGGTTTTGGAGGATTCACTGTAGAACTTTGAATCCTGGTATTAGTTGATGATTTTGAAATTTTTGTAGTTGTTGATTTTAATTTCTTAGTGTTAGATTAATATCTTTTATTTTTAGGGTACTCAATCACAATTATGAGAAAACTCTTATCTGTTTCTTGCCATCTAATCCTCTTGCTAATTGCCTTTCATTAAAATGAACTGTCCTCTCTATTTTGCATCTTGCTTAAACTCTTTTTACCAATCTACGTGACTGTATCCCAAACCTGACTTACTTGACATTTCCTCAAATCAAGACTTTATTGAGACCTTCTAACCTTGACCCTTGATTGATCGAACCCTAACTATATTCATCTAGTAGCCTATCCATCCCTAGGACTGTGTTCCTAAATTATTTACTAGATTCCTGATTAATTTTATTTCATGAGTTAATTTGATCTTCTTCAATTTTTGCATCAATTTGTCACGTCTCGAACTACCACTTTCTATTCTAGATCATTGGACGTCCTTTACCGTGACTTAGATATTCAGAGTATAAATACTAGCTGTTACCTCCCAACAAACTTCACATATAAAACCTAGACTAGCCTACCTTCATGTAGGTATTCCATGTCCTACTAAAACCCGTCTCCTTGTACTCCATTATCTTGATATAATTTTCTGGTCAAATGGCTAAACTATAACCTCTACCATGATGCTAAATTAATTCTTATTTCAATTAGAGATCCACCTTGGCTCAATTCTTTCGACCTGGCATGTGATGGTGTTCTGCTTGAACCCTCAAATACTTAACCTTTTACCTTACCTTGAATGCTTGACCCGATTGGTTAAGAATCTTGGACTATGTATCTTCTTTCATCATTTTCACCCTTACTTATATCTTATGCCATAAAACTTACCCTAGTTTTGCAAGCTTATCTATTTTCGAGCTTGGTCATGACATATTTTATTGGGTGGCCACCCACTAACATATTGTCTAATCAGAACCGGTACATGATGGTCTGATCAACCTATTGCACTTTGGTTCGCTTTTTCATGTATCAATCTACGTGGATGGACACAGTTAAACTTACCCTAGAATCTTATCCACAACAGCCTTGACAATTCTCCTTGGAATTATTTATCGCCTATGGACCTCGTATTCGTATCCAGTTGAATGAAATTTAATCATGACCTGGATCTTCATCATTGGATGCTCGTGCTCATACTTGATTTCATTGATTTCCCACCTTGCCCAAATCCCAGTTTATCTCGAAATTGATCAACTTAGATCGTGTCAAGACTAAAATCTATTTGTGATTGTTGTACCTAAATTTTCAATTTTCTTTTTATGGAAGGGTAACTTTAATGATTTCTCACTTGTTAATGACCTATTTTCATATAGGATAGTAGACGACCCTATAGCCTTGATGATTGTTGTTTCCTTATCTTTCCAATTAGGACACTTAGATTGCTTGTACGCATTGATACCATAGGACAGTATTGATCTAGAAATGACTAGTGCACCTAGATAAGACCACAGACTGTTCCATTTAACCTGTTCCCCTGGTACTACTATTACACCACAATTTCTGGCTTAATTTAGACCATAGACCTTTCCCACTCTAAATTATGATCACCATAGGTACATTACCGTGACTTTTAAATTAAGAGCACAAGATTAGTTGTTTTCTCAAAACTGACATCACATACGTAACCTAGACATGACATACTACACCCATGACCTTAGTGTCCCACTCAGGCATACCATTGTGTGCTTCATTTTCTTAGTACGATTTTCCTGACCCGAGACTCTATCCTGATTTACCCCATGGAGTTATTTTTCTTTTGGCTTCGATTTGAATTAAAACACCTTATGACCTAAAACTGCCAGCCAATTTTTGGACATGACCCAGTATAGGTCTACTACCCATATTTTGCTTGTTGACCTTGTATGTTGCCTAGGTAGTGGCTTCGTCCCTGATTGTTGGAGGTTTGACCTAGGAGGAGTACGACCATCTAAATTTCGAGGACGAAATTGTTTTAAGGTGGGTAGACTTGTAACACCCTGTTTTCTGAAATTGGAGATTTTTGAAAATTTATTATTTTTATTATTTATTAGTGGTATTTTAGTCATGGTATGATTTTCTGGTGATTTTAGTTAGATTAAACCATTTTCTAAGTCATGCTAAGTCATGACTTATGACTTCGTGATTTTGGTTAGTATAACTTAGTGCAAACCCTAGTTTTCTCTAACCTAGAAGTTGCCATGACCATGATAGCTTAGCCATAGGCTTAGAATATCAAATTTGGGGTTTTTGACCAAAAGGGTATTTTGGTAATTTTCTAGATTTAATTTGTGATTATGTGATTTTAATATTATTTAATACTTGGTAGGTCTCATGATTAGTTCCTAACCTATCCTACCCTAAACTAGTAGTTAGCCCCTAACCTAGAATCATTAGGGTGATGTTTAGGTCATGGGTTAAAGTAGATAATATCTAGATATTTGCTTTATGGATATTTTGCACAAAACATGCAAAATATCACCAAACCTTTTGCTAAAGTCCTTGACTTAGCCTTGAAGGAAGCCAAGGACACCCCCCTACCCCATGGCAGCCAAGAAAACACCCCCTTGCCCCTCTCTCCTATATAGTTAGCACTTAGAATCATTCCCATGGTTTCATGAAAAACCAATTCACAAGAAAAACCTAAAAACCCTTCCACTCTTTTGACCATAACTTTCCCATTTCTCAAGCTTTGAACCTCTAGTTTTCTCCATTAGGTCACCTACAATCTAAGGGAGCCTAGGGAAGTGTGCTACTCAAGTTTCACCAAGGAAGGACAAGTTGGGCTTTGAGGCTAATCACCCTCATTTAGTGAAATTCAAGATCTTGCACACATAGAGGTAAATGTATTTAAACCTAGTTAATATACTGGTTTTTCTTCATTATTGCATGCATATAGGTGTATACTAGCTGTGGGTAAAGTTTGGTGAAATCTAGGAATTGTTTGGTGTCGTATCGGACACGTATCCTAATTTATTTCATTGTATTTTACTGTTTTTTTAGCTCACTGTCACATTGATATATACACACTGTTTTCCAAAACTTTTTGAACCAAAACCTAGCCTAGCTAACCCTAAACCTAACCCTAAAACACTGAGCACAAGTTGGGTTGTGTCGTGTCCAAAATCTGGACACGAAGCTCTCAGTTTCACTGTCTGGACACTGCACAGTACACAAAATATGTCCTGCTACCTAGACACGTTTTCTCGACACATACACCACTTGGACACTTGCCATTTGGCATGCACGTAGGGGCATTGACTGACAAGTCGTACCCAAAATTTCAGGACACCTCGTGTCCTATCGAGGACACAAGGACAAGTGCACTGGTCGTGCACTGTCGTGCACGCGTACAGTTTCTGTGGAAACCCGACTTGGACACGGCCTTCGTATCACTTGGACACGACACTAGGACACCTCGTGTTTGCACGAGTGTGTAGCCCTACACGTGGGCTACACGTGGGCATGACCACGAGGCCCCACGTGGCTCGTGTCGTGTCCACGAGACACGAGAACCCATGCACGACGCGGTGCAGAACACTGAGTATCAGTCGATTTTCTTCGACTGATACAGAGTTCGTGCCGTGTCCTGAGGACACGTGGACACGAGACAGGCTACCTAAACCCTAGACCAACCCTAGGTGAACCTACCCACACGTGCACGAGACTTCTAGACACGTGTGTCGTGTCCTAGAGCTAAGTGCACGCGTGCACGATGCCTGTGCACTGCACTGTGTTAGGTTTTACCCGATTGGGTTTTTGGGTGTTTGGACACGCCGTGTCGTGTCGTGGTGGACCCCCACCGACACACACGACACTTATACCTATGGGGCATCAATTACCAACCTAGATATTCGAGCCATAGCTCGGTTTCGAGTATGTATTTTGGTTTACCTAGTATCGAGTTAACAGTCCACTATTTCCTGTTTTAGGATTTTCCAGATTTTGCAAAAATGGATTTCAAACCCGATTTTGATATGATTTATACATTGTATAGGTGTATTTTAGTGTGTATATGTGTAGTATATATGTATGTGTGTGTGTAGGTGGAATTTTAGTGTGTATACATGTATATACATGTGTGTATACATGTATGTGTGTAGTTGGGTGTGTGTGTGTATTTGTGTGTGGGTTGGGGGCTGTGTTTCCAGTTCTCAGAATCTGAGAACAGTCCCCCCCATTTCCTATGTGTCTCACCCCTCTCTTTCACAGTCTCTCACACTCTCTCTCTCACTGTCTCACTCTCTCTCTCACTTTGTCTCACTATATATATATGTGTGATATATATATAGTTATATATATATATGTATTGTATATATATACATGATATATATATTTATAAATGGTATTAGGTTTATATATGTAGAAAACAGTGTATATATATATATAGGTGTGTGATTGTGTTATGCAAATATGGATTTTGGGGTATATAGATAGTGTATGTCTATATATATAGACATATATATATATATGGGACTTATTAGTTATAGGTTTATATGGAAACCTAGACTATGGCCTATGGCCAGGGTTATTGGCCTATGGTTAGGGCTAGCCCTAATGACCCTAAACCCATTGTTGACCCTTGTTGACTGAAAGTTGACCAAAGTCAACTTTAGGTCAAGGATGACCCAGTTCACCTAGAATTAACTAGGAATGACCTAAAACAACTAGTTTGACTAGTTTGACTAAAACCCTAACTAGTTGACTAGTGTTGACCTAACTTTGACTAGTTTGACTTTAGAGTTGACTTTTGACCAAATTGACCTAGAATCATGTAGTATGCATTGTAAACTTTATTTTTACCATTGTGGATACATTGTGACTTATATTGCTCTGATTAGGAGCCAGACACCTCTCCTCAGGCAGTATATCCTCTTCAGACATTCAGTTATCAGGCGAGTACATTCTCTGACCGTTTCATACTTGTTCAGGCTTTACTTCTCGCTCTAGATTACTTTACTTGTTGCTGTCACGTTGGTAACACGGATTGGTACTATATGGATCTTTACATGAGATGTTATCCCCCTCGGGAGCATCGGGTACTTCATGTTATGTGTGTTTCACTATCATCATGTACTCCTATGCTTTCATTATTCATGTACACTCATGTGATCATGTACTCTCATGTTTACTGAGCTCTCATGTATACTATCATGTGCACCCTTTTATGGGCCCCATGTGATATCATGTACAATAACGTAACTTGTATAGATCCTTGTGTATTGATTGGGGTACGGGGGAGTAGAAGTGGACATGTGAATAATTCCAAAGTAGTGTAGTCATGTACAAACTCAGTAGTATAGTCATGTATAAATTCTAGCCATTCACATGCCTATCTTGTGCTCTACATCACTAGTCACTCATAGTTCTCTATATACAGTAGATATTTCATTACAACTATCTCTTTTACAGCGTATATTTCCTTTCAGCAGTTCATGTATCTTACTCTATTGCCTGTATCGTATTTCCTAACCTGCTATGCACTGCGTGAGATGTATTGTGCTCGTTCCCGTCCTGATTGGACCTGTTGAAAATATTACAGAGGATGAGGATGAGGCCTGGTGTCTACCTATTATGGAGCAGGACTAGATGATACTTATGTTGTGGACCCTCAGCAGGATCCACCTGCAGCTGAGGATGTTGTTCCAGTAGTCTAGACCAGTTTAGCCTAGGCAGTCTTTTCTATATTTACTTTTTGTCTCACATTCTGTGTTGTATTTTGAGATGTGGAGATGTATAGACTCTTAGACTTATTGTATTATGAGTTGACATTCTGGATGTTATGTATCTTAGACACTTAGTCTTATTTCATCTATGCTATGGTTCTCTTTGAGTTACTATCTATCTGTTCTTCATTCTTCTACCTTAGATGTGATTGAGACAGCATATTGTTATATCACCTCCATTCGGAGAGTATATACTGTACAGGTACTTTTATATTGTTAGATGATTGACCTAGGACAGCGTTCTACCGCCGATACTGCGGCGTAGGCTGGGCGTTGTTACGTTCTCGTACCCTGACAGTGGGTGCGGGTCGTGACAATCAGGAAAAGTATCACGAGTTTGTTTAGCTTGATGACAAATATCACAAGCCTTATGAGAAAATACACTACTACCAGAGAGAAAAGGTAAAGTCTGCATTACTTTATTTGAAGGATGTTCCAGTCTACTGTCACGGCCCAGAACCAAAATACTGGAGAGCGGGGGCAGACATAGCCAGCTACGTATATTGAAGTGCAACCCACCTCGCTATACGGTCACGGCTGTCTAGATACATGAGGGTTTAACTACAAGCCAGCAGTCTCTTAAGGTCATGAACAAGCCTATTGTCTCAATCACAAGCAAGTAAAAGTTACAAGATGTATGATCATTAAATATACAATAGTAAGGCGTCCCAAACATTACATATTTAGCTGATCATGAAGCTAGTCGTTACAAAATGTCAGGACTAGCAAGAGTTTAGTCATACATGATCAACCCTAGGATCTGTCAATCATGTTACAGTCCATAGGCAGACAGTAAGTAAGTGCAATCGAGCTAAACAGGTGCTCGTCGGCTAAACGCCTCAAAAGAATATTTTTACAATAAAGTGGAAGATCAAAAATAAACCCACTCGTTGCCCTGGTTACGTCTAGTCGCCACCATCAGGTTGGAAAGTCGGTAGATCCTCTGGAGCTGCTCCGAAATCTGGCCATACAAAACCAGCTGGGTCAGATCCCAGAAAGAGCAAGTGCCACAAAGGAAGCTTCACTTAGGAACTAAAACCAGCAATTAGCACAGAAGATAATAATATATAGTAAAACTGGAGAAAATATAACATCATGAGGATATACGGTAAGATAACCATGGGACCATTCAGATAACCAGGTTACAATCCTTAAACCAAACAAGGACCGGAATTGTAACCCTTCGTCTGAACCGAACTTGGTTTCTCCCATTTATCAGCAAGATAATATAAGAAGTCAGAGCATGTAATAATCTATACAGGATCAAGGCAAGACTAGACTGATAATTCTCCATCCAACAATCACGGCCAAGCAATAAGTACGGCTTGATACTTTAGCTAGCTAGGGTTATCACAGGCCTAGTTACTAGCAATATACAGTAAAATTATTCTACAGCCACAAGCCCTGCAGACCATCCAGGTTACCCAGGTCGAAAATTAGGGGTTGAATTCAGGTGGGTACACCGTCCAGAAAACGTATGTACCCTTAGGTAGCTTGAAGGGTGCAACACATGACAGTGTGCTGGAAATGTGCCCTACTCGACGGCAGGCTACAGATCCCAGGCGCGCCCAAGTAACGGGATTGCCTGTAGCTGGGAGATCTCTTTATGACTAATGTATTAATCTAGTTATTAGCCTTAGTCCATTTCAGTAGGTACTCCTGACCGTGGTACTCAGGAGTCCCCTCCTAGACATGATGCAAGACAGGACTGGATTATTTGTACAAGCACAATCGTCCACGGTGTCCAGGTCATTTATACAGGTCATGTCATGTCAGGTAGCCGTCGCAACAGCTTATCAAGGTATATCATGTCAGGTTATCATGTCAAGTTCACTGGTCGAGAGTGCGCCACGACGGGCTACTATCAGGTCATGTCATGTTAGTTCCTTGTCACACCATGTCATGTACAATTGTCATTTCAATCATGCCAATCAAATCGTGATTTATCAAGTTCAGGACAAAAGGCGTAACGATATAAAATGGACGTAAAAATATACAATAAAGGTAAAGGTGTACGTCATAAGAACTCAAGTTATACTGAGAGTTACATGGCATGGGCATAATAATAATAAAACAACAGTACACAGAGCTATGGGAGAGCCATGCGGCTCAGGCATATGCGGCCAGGAATGATCTCATGCGGCTGGAAAGAGAATAGTCCATGCGGCTGAATAGGGTCAGGCGCATGCGGCAAAAAGGAAAAGGCTTATGCGGTTGAAGGGTATCAGTCTTATGCGGCCAGCGGTAAGGAAGGGGCGTATGCGGCTCAGCCAGAACATTCCATGCGGCTAGGAAGATTGGCGCTATGCGGTTACAAAGGGAACAACGCCATGCGGCTCACGGGGGAAGGGCTCTCATGCGGCTGGAATGAACTCGGATTTATGCGGCCCGCAGAGCAAAAGGGCTATGCGGCTGAACCGAGTCGAGTCCCATGCGGCCAGGGGATAAAGAAATTTTATGCGGCTGGGAATGAACTTCTCATGCGTCTGGACTGGGAAGCTCAGTCATGCGGTTAAGTAAGGACTACATGCGGCTGAAAGGAATACTTGCCGCATGAACTTGTCATGCGGTCAAGTGCTGCCATGCGGCTCGGGACTGTGCTTCTTCTCCAAATTTCCGAGAAGAAGTACACCATGAAGCCATGGCTTCCAAGCTGCATAAAATCTTCATTCGGAGTCCAAATCTGAACTTTTATAGGTCAAAACGGGGCAGAATGAAATGCTCTACAACATAGAACCATCAAAACTTGGAAATGACAATGCTAAGTAGATTAAAATCCAAGAATTCCGAAAATACTATAAACTTAGATCTACAAGAATCTGGCCATGGAAAGTGGAAATGCCAAGTATTAAAGTAAGTTAAAATACTGTAAGAAAGAGAATGAAGCAATAAAATTGGAGTTCCTCCATGAAGCAAGTTGCACTTGCCTAGACCCCTCTCTTCCTCTCTCTGGTAGGTGAAGAAGTAATGGAGGAAAGAAGAAGAGTAATGAAGAGAGAGAAGGAAGTGGGGTTAATAAATGGTAGTGGTGGTGGTAGGTAGGGGGTTCACCCTTGGTTCATAATGAACCAAAGCAAACCGAGCCAAGCCGAACCAACCCAAGAATAAACCAAGCCATAAAGAAAACTAAGCAAGGAATCATGTAATACAAGATAAAATACGTACACGTATTCCAAAATACGTAATACGAACCATAGGTATTACATCTACTATGCCAAACCTCGGAATCACTCTCTCTGCATGCCAGGATCACCAAAGCCAAAGAAGCTGGAACCTCCCCCAAGAAGTAAAGTCCACCCCTTTGTTCTCCTGCTCCAATCACCATCCTCGTACTTCGGTCCTGAACAAAACACAAATTAGGAGTAAATAATATATCACAATTTCTGGCACCAATCAATTGTGAGATAGAGATCAAGTTGCAAGTCAATGTCGGAACATAAAGAACATCCGTCAATACCAATGAAGCAGTCAAAAATACTTTGCCTCTCAGAACAGCCTCAATAGTGCTCCCATCAGGCAAAATTACAGGACAGACTGGGCCCTCAAAGCAATCAACTAAATAGTCACGAGAACGTGTCGCATGAAGAGTAGCCCCAGTATCGAATATCCAAGTTACAGAAGAATTCTTACCCATCAGACGATCAGAGTTTGAAGAACAAGGGTTGGAAGGATTGTCGTTACCCAGCAAGCTCATCAGTTTTTGTCATTGTTCACCTGAGAGTGGTGAAGGATACCCTCCATGCATCATATCCGCCGAACTCCTAGCAAGACCAACAGGGACACAATGACCAGCAGCGGCGACATGATGAACAACCCCTGCGCCACCAGCACCGCGTCCTCCATCACGTCTCTGCTGTGGTGTCGGGCCTCTGCCACCACCAGCACCACGTCCGTCCTCACGCCGAAGACGAGTCTCCCACCACTCTGGATAGCCAATCTTGGCAAAGCAAGTTACAACATCATGACCTGTTTTCTTGCAATGAGTACAGATCATACCTGATTTGTCCCTGGAATCTGAGGTTCTACTATTAGAAGTAGTAGAAAGACGAGGTGAAGTCTTGATAGCCAGCGCCAACACCTCCTCAGTAGCGGATTAGACCTGAGATTTTTGTATATCCTCCTCCTCACGGACTGCCTGGTATGCCCGATCTAAACTTGGCTGAGGATCCTGAGCCAGAAGATTAGATCGGGTATGACCATACAACTCAGCATTCAACCCATACATAAAGTCCTGAAAGTGGTCTTCATCCCTCATAACCTAGCTTTGCAGCAAGTTCACCACAGGTACAAGTAGGCAATGTGAAATAAGCAGTTTGTTCATCCCACAAAGACTACAAATTTTCAAAGTAGGTTTCTACAGACATCGACGTCGTTTGTTTGCACTCAGCCAAAGCCACCTTAATTTGTTGCTTCCGAGTGCCATTGCTAACAATAAATCTTTTCTTCAACAAATTCTACAATGGATAAACCTCCTATAAGTACGGCAAAGATTTTTTCAGAGACGGATCAATGGTATTAAGAACCCATTGAACCAATAGCGCTTGCACACATCTCCAATGAAGCAATTTACTAGCATCATTAACAGGTTTGATTTCAGTACCTTCCAGAAAAGTGATCTTTTGCCTAGAGATCAGGGAGATACGTATCGATCGAGACCACTCAGCATAGTTCGGTCCACGGAAAACAATAGGAGTAATGATATTTCCTGGTTGATCAGCAGAACTCAAAAAATATGGATCCTTCGGATTAGGATAATTTGGGTTGTGTGCACCGCCACCCCCAGTCGCGATAGAGTAGCTGGACACAGCATCATTAGCCATCCCCGATGTCAGGTGTACAAAATAAAGTACAACTCCGACGGATCGGCCGAACGAGCGGCGAATCGGCCGCTGATGTACGAGGTCGGCGGCGAATCGGCCGCTATCGGGACGTCGGATCTGGCGCGTAGGGGTCTGGGTCAGTGGCGGGGTCAGGCGCGGTCAGGCGCGGGATCGTCGCGGGAGCGGCCGCGGTCAGGCTGGCGGATCGTCGGATCTGTGCCGGATCTGGCGCGGTCAGGCTGGCGGATCGTCACGGGAGCGGGCGCGTACGGTCAGGCCGTAAGGCTGGTACGTACGGCGGCGGATCGGCGGATCGGCTGGCGGATCGTCGCGGGAGCAGGCGCGTATGGTCAGGCCGTAAGGCTGGCGCGTACGACGGCAGATCAGCGGATCGACGGATCGGCACGGGAGTGGGCGCGTAAGATGGAGAATATTTCGGCTAGAGTTTTTTTGGAGGCTCTGATACCATGTAGAAAATAATAATGTCTTGTTCTCATTGATGGGGGTTGTTTACAATATATATAGTGTCTACACTATTGGACTTATGGGCCATATTTATATTAGTTTCAAATATAATCTAACAATATAACACAAAAACCTACGCTTGACAACAGGGCCGGTCCTGAGCTAGTTGGGACCGTAGACGAAATTTTCAAAATGGACCCTCCATGCATAATGTAAAAAAAATTGTAAATATGACAAAGATTTGTGGCCAACAAGATTTGAACTAAAGACCTCTAAAGTAAAGTTCTAACATTATAACCACTTCACCACAATGTATTTTTATTTAAAATGGCACATGATACATACTAGTTATACTTTAGATAGATTCATGTTGGTGCCCCTTTCGCCTGGGGTCCTAGGCCGTCGTTCGGCCTGCCATGGACCAGGGACGCCCCTGCTTGACAAGAACATCAGTTAATATGGATATCTATGTACACAATTGGCAGTCTCAAGGGGTGAATAGTAGGCATAACTTGATTTGGGAAATCGCTAGGGCAGGTGGAGTCAATACATATTGCTAGTCTTGTACCCATGTTGTATCCATATAGATTATAAGTCGGGTTTGTTCGAATCCAGATTCTCTATACCAAGAAACTGCATATTAATTTGTATATTATCCCCTCATAAAAAAAACTCCATCATATATTATAGACTCTGGATTGGTCAACAATGAATAATATTTATGTGGATCTAAATCCTACCTATTTTTACAAGTGTATCTACTTTTCAGTAATGGACACTTACAATGTCGTTTCTAACATTCTAAGGGTCATGTACAAATACTAATTTTTTTTATACCACTCTAAAAAAAGGAACATTTGTTTTTGACATCTTAAAGGTCATGTTACTGCATTTTCCAAAAGACGAGTTTTTACATCAGTACGTAATATATACGAAGATTAATTTTTTTAGGATCTTTCAATTTTGGGACGATAAGCGATCGTACAATTTGTACATATTTAGACATGACCATTGACCCTTGCCAAAGTAAGGTTAAGATAAAAATGTCTCTGGATAAAAGAAGAAGAAAAAACCAGAGCCATAAAGTTAGTAAAAAAGACATATTTTTTTTTTTGGGGGGGGTGGGGGGGTGGGGTGGGGTGCATATATGCAAAATCGTGTGACGTTCTTTTTACAAATGGTAAAAGAGTGTCTTCTTCTCTCCAACTCTAGAGAACAAGGTCAATCGTCAGGTCACGTTTGCGAAACAGAGGAATGGACTGCTGGAGAAGGCCTACCAGTCGTGTGACGTTCTGCTATATCCTAGATATATAATAATGTAATCTTTGCATATATGCAAAAGTCGTGTGACGTTCTTTCTACAAATGGTAAAAGAGTGTCTTCTTCTCTCCAACTCTAGAGAACAAGGTCAATCGTCAGGTCATGTAATGCCTGTGGTTCGTATTACGTATTTCTGGAATACGTGTACGTATTTTATTCTGTATTGCATGATTCCTTGTTTAGTTTTCTTCATGGCTTGGCTTGGTTTATTCTTGGCCCGGGTTGGCTTGGTTCGGTTGGGATTATTTTGGTTCATCATGAACCATGGATGAACCCCCTACCTACCACCACCTTTGATATTTATTGCCATTTCTTCTTTCTCTCTCTTCATTACTCATCTTCTTCTTCCTCATTTACTTCCCTACCTACCAGAGAGAGAAGAGAGAGGTCTAGGCAAGTGCAACTTGCTTCATGGAGGAACTCCAATTTTATTGCTTCATTCTCTTTCTTACAGCATTTTGACTAACTTTAGAACTTGGCATTTTCACTTTCCATGGCTAGATTCTTGTAGATCTATATTTACTTTATTTTCAGATTTCTTGGATTTTGATCTACTTAATTTTGTTATTTCTGTGTTTTGATGGTTCCATGTTGTAGAGCATCTCGTTCTACCCCATTTTGACCTATGGAAGTTCGGATTTAGGCTCCGGATGATGGAGTTATGGAGCTTGAGGACTTGGCTCTCATGGTGTTCTTCTTCTCTGAAATTTTGGAGAAGATGAACAGTGCTTGACTTGACCGCATGAATATTCACGCGGCAAGTGTTCTATCCAGCCGCATGACTGGAAGTTCTTGAGCCGCATGAGAGTCGGACTCACTTAGCCGCATAACTCGCTCAATTCCCAGCCGCATAAGTTCTGAACTCTCTTGAGCCGCATAAGGCCTGCTAGTTCCGCGAGCCGCATGGGACTCCGTCCGTCCAGCCGCATGAGTCCGACCACCCTGGCCACATGGGACTCAACTCAGTTGAGCCGCATAGGCATTGCTCTCCTGGCCGCATAGACCCCAGTCACTTGCTGTCGCATGAGGACTCGAGTCCTCTCAGCCGCAGGACTGTCTGGATCCCCGAGCCGCATAGGCCCTGATCCTCGAACCGCATGAGAACCCCCCCAGATCTAGCCGCATAGGCTTCTGAGTCCGGGCCGCATGACCTCGATTAAACCTAGCCGCATATGCTCACCTCTCTCCTGTGCCGCATGGGCTCCTATTTGAGCCGCATGTGCCCCTTCCTTTCCTGCCGCATATGTCTGAGCTGTATGACTTTCCAATAGCCCTGTGTACTATTATTTATCATTATTGTCCATGTTTTGTAACTCCTTATTGTATATTTTTACGTCCATTTTATATCCTTACGTCTTTTGTCCTGAACTTGAAAATCATGAATTCATTAGATATGTTTGGAATTGATAATTGAGCATGACGTGATAGTGACCCGTAGTGGTGCACTCATGATATAATAACCTGACATGACCTGATAGTGGCCCGTCGTGGCGCACTCCTGACTAGTACACTTGGCATGATAACCTGACATGATTATCTCGAATAGCTGTTGCGACGGCTACCTGACATGACATGACCTGTATAATTACCTGGACACCGTGGGCGATTGTGCTTGTACAAATAATCCAGTCCTGTCTTGCATCATGTCTAGGAGGGGACTCCTGAGTACCACGGTCAGGAGTACCTACTGAAATGGACTAAGGTTAATGACTAGTATAATTCATTAGACATGAAGAGATGTTCCCCAGTTACAGGCGATCCCGTTATCCCGGCCGCAAATGTTTAAACTTGTAGCCTGCCGACGAGTAGGGCACATTTCCAGTCCACTGTCATGTGGGGCACTCTTGATTGTCACTTTAAATGATTGAACTCTATTGTCACTCTAATGTATTGTACTCTCTAAATTGTCACTATAATGATTGCCTGGATAACCTGGATAGCTGCAGGGCCTGTGACTACTTGGAGCATCTCATTGCATCTTGCTAGTAACTAGAATTGTGATAACCCTAGTTAGTTAATGTAGAAAGTCGTAGGCAATGATTGGCCGTGATTGCCTGGATGGAGTCTAGTCCAGTATAGTATTGTCTAGAATTGATTGATTGCAAGATTGTACCAGAATGATTGAATGATTGTCACTCCAGATTGTCACTATAATGATTGTCACTCCAGATTGTCACTATAATAACGATTGTACTCTATTGTCATTCTAGCGTATTGCACTCTTCATTGTCACTTTTATCATTGTACTCTCTCCTTTTCACGATAATGATTGGCACCTTTAGCAATAAATGATCAGAGACTAAGTTCTGTTCAGGCGAAGGGTTACAATCTCGGTCCTTGTTTGGTTTAAGGATTGTAACCTGGCTTCCGGAATAGTACATTCGTCTTCTCATCATATATTGTCCAGCTATATTTTATTTAGCACGATTCTCCAGTTCTTTTAGGTCAATGATGCTTCTCTTAATTATTTTTTCTGATTGGGGCAAGTGCATTGGTAGTGTACAAACCTCAATCTGTGTTACTTATTATTTTCTTACATGTTGAATGCTAATGATTTGTTGGTTTTAGTTCTTAAGTGAAGCCTCCTTTGTGGCACTTGCTCTTTCTGGGATCTGACCCAGCTGGTTTTGCATGGCCAGATACCGGAGCAGCACCAAAGGATCTCCCTGCTTTTCAGCCCGATGGTGGTCACCAGGCGTAACCAGGGCATCGAATGGGTTTCTTTTGTTCTCCCACTGTAATATTGTAAATTATTCTTTTGAGACGTTTAGCCGACGAGCAAGTGTTAGCTCGATTGTACTTACTTACTGTCTGCCTACGGGCTGTAACATGATTGACAAGCCCCGGGGGTTGATCATGTATGACTGAACTCTTGCTAGTCCTCATATTTTGTAACAACTAGCTTCATGATCATCTGGATATGTAATATTTGGGACGCCTTACAATTGTATATTTGGAGATCTGATATCTTGTGATTATTATTAGTTGGTTGAGATTGAGACAATAGGCTATTTTATGACCCTAAGAGACTGATGGATTGTAGTGAAACCCTCACATATCTAGACAGCCGTGACCGTATAGCGGTGTGGATTCCATTCCGTTATACGTAGCTGGCTATGTCTGCCCCCGCTCTCCAGTATTCTAGTTCTGGGGCGTGATAGGTCACGTTTGCGAAACGAAGGAATGGGCTGCTGGAGAAGGCCTACCAGTCGTGTGACGTTCTTTCTATATCCTAGATATATAATAATGTAATCTTTGCAATCTTTTGTATTATGTCTTTAATTGTTAGATATAAATTGGACAGAGTGATCTAAGTTTTCCCTTTACTAACCTTCATTAAAACATGTTAACCCTAATTGGAGTCCATATTTTAAGTTCTTGGGAATCACAAGTTCCTAGACCTCTTTCTTTGCAATTAAAAGGGTTACATTTTCTTTCTAAAAGTAGTGTTGGGAACCCTGCGTTATCCGAACCAGATTCGGCCACGGACACGGATGCAAAAACGATGTCAACCCATCCGAAGATAACGAACCAATCTACCACGAACACTAAGACAGATCAAATAACGTATTTTTGATGACTATGTCATTAAACAAATCCCGATCTATATAACCTACGACAAAATATACAAGATTGATAAAGAACTATGTTGAACATTTTGCCCAAAGTTTCAACCCCTCACCAAACTCAAAGTAGAAAGAAAAATATTACAACTTGAAATCACTCACCCTATACCCGTAACGATCTTCTTGTGCGAAGATGACGCACTCCTTGATCTTCTCTTAATGTTGTCCTGGATGGTGAGTCGTAAGAGCAACGAGTTCTAAGAGTAAAATATGGACGTTCTCTTAGATTTTATGTGGACAAGCACCCTGAATCATCTATCTTGTGCTCTTCTTATAGCCTCTACCCTCAACACACACATATATATGTATAGTTGAGAAACCATATTTTAGGTCCTAGTAATTACTAAAATAGGAAACCCTAAAATAGTAAATCCTAAACTAGTCCAACCTTAATTATGGAATCTTCAAATCTATTGAAATCAAATATTTGACCAGATTTTGATCCCACAAATATGTTGTTACCAAATCCAGATTGGACTCAACAAGTAGATGGGGTTGGTTCTTCTGTGAGCTGGAAGAATTGAGGTTTTGGCTCCGTAGTTCCATTCTTTCTCCATTTCAGAGGGGGAAAAAAACTAGCCAATGTATTTCGTTAAGGCTTCTTCTCTAATTCAACATCAAAATCCATCTCCACTACTTTAGTGGATTTATATACTAGTCTATTTGTTGGGATCTCTCTAGGAATTCTACAGAGGAAAGGATTAATTCTATAGAGGAGAGGATCAAAATTGCTTATATTCTGTTGTTACTAGTGACAACTATTCCTCTCTAGGATCAAAATTGCTTATATTCTGTTGTTACTAGTGACAAATATTTAATTGACAGATTTTACCATGCATATCTTCTTCTTCTTCTTTTTTTCTTGTTCTTTTTACGAGATTAGAACTAGAAGCCAGAACCTTTCCCAGTAATGTAAGTTCTACTCAAGAGGTTATGGACATAAATTATTTTCTATTTTTCAATATGATGCATCTATTTAAGTTTTACTTAAGTATATTTTTGCTCCACCTAACCTTCCAATATTTTTGCATGATGCTTCCTGCAAAAGCAAGCTAGCTAGATGACAACGATATTGATGAGATTGGGTGTTCAATTAATGAAATGTCAATATTCAATCCATCAATTGATTGAAGTTTCATAGGAGAAGTATCATAGGCCCAATCCCATCATGAAAGCAAAAGTCTGCTGCCATAAGATTTCATTGGATATATGTTGATCAGACACTGAGATTTTTCAGAGTTTTCCCATCATTTTCTTGTACCAGAAAGTAGGGTTCTGGCTTTAGCTTCCTTGTATCCTTAACTTGTTTCTCCTTGTCCTTACAAATTTCTGCATGCTCCCCATCTTCCACTTTGTCTACTTCTATTGATATCATACTCTCACTTTATAATTACTACCGAATCAATACCAAATTAGTAATATCTATGCCATCTTGAAATTAATCTTTTTTTTTAAAAAAAAAAATCGTCTGGCTCAGATGTGAAACAAGTTGCCATTTTGTAGAAACCACTTGACAACGAGTCTTTTCTATGCTCATACTCGAAATTATTCTTTTCTGGGGTTTTCTACAGTACTGCTCCATGTATAATCCTACAAGTTCAAGAACATCATTTAACAGGTATTAATATATATCTATTCATGACAAAATGGTGTCCGTATTTTCATATCGTATCCATATCCGTATCGTGTCGGTACCCGTTTTCATATCCGTATTCATACAACATATGTAATTATCTTTGTACGTACCTATTTGAAAATGCCTATCCATTTCGTGTCCATACGTACTTATCCATGTCCGTCATGCAACATAAATAAATATCCATATACACAAGTCAACAGTGTATTATACGATATTGCATTTGGTGCTGGATATCATAGTAAATATGTTGGCAAGTTATAAGTTATATCCATGTTTGCGCCATTTAAAAGTAAATATTTTACAGGAGTACGGTGTCTATGAACGTTATTGCTTAAAGCTTTTGTTAACATTATTTTGCAAACACAATATGGCCGTTTCTGATATTCTAAAAACCTTATATAAATACTAAAAAAATGACTTTCTAACCACTTTACAAAAAAAAAAAAGAAGAAGACAATTTTCTGACATTCTAAAGATTATGTTACGGTAGTTTCTAAAAAATATGGAGGCCTAAATCTACAAATGAAAAAAAAAATACATTAATAACATAAATGGAGGTTAAAAAATTTGGGACTTTCCAATTTTTGGGGTCATGTGCGGTCTCACAGATTGCACATGCTCAAAAACGATTTAAGTCCAGGGTCGTTTCTGAGCATGTGCAAGTTGTGCGATCACAAATGGTCCTAAAAATTGGAAGATCCTTAAATTTTTAACCTTCGTTTATATATATATATATATATATATATATATATATATATATATATATATATATATATATATATTAGATTTAGGCCTCCCTATTTTTTTAGAAATTACAGTAACATGATCTTTAGAATGTCAGAAAAATATCATCTTTTAGAGTGGTTAAAAAATGTCATTTTTTAGAATTTGTATATGGCTTTTAGAATGTCAGAAAAGGCAGGGTTCTGCCTGAGGCAGTATATGCTCTACTAGCTTGCTAATCTTCAAAGAATGGTATGTACAAAATGAATGATTTTATTGTTTTGGGCTAATTCCTGTCTTGACAATATTTTTTTCTATTTTCAGGAAGAGATGCTTTGAGAAGCTAACAGAAGTCTTAGGAAAATGGTATGAAATTTGTAAAAAAATCTGTTTAGGTCATAGTATTATCAAATTGACAAAAAAAAAAAATCCAAATGTGGATTGGCCCCCTTTCAGTTGGAAGAAAGCAACTAGTCTAATTATAATCAGGTGGAGAATAATGGTGGAACTAGAAATTCGAACTGGGGTTGGTTTGGTTAGGCTGGGGAGGGCTGGCCGGATATGGATTGACTCGTACGAAAACAAAACAAATTTTTTTTTAAAAAAATGGGTGGACTGGAGCCCACCGTAGCCCTTAAGCTGGTTCAGCCCTTGGTAGGGAAGAATTCTACCGTCCTCTGAATTGGCAACCAACTCTACTGATTTGGAAGAATTCTTTTTGTGTTTTCTCTCAACATGGAATCACTCGCTTTTATACCAAATGCGATCGTAAAATCGCCGTTGACAATGCCCACATCGCCGAGAGGAGTTCTTCAAGTTCTCTTGTCTGTCTCTCATGCTATGTAGGAGCAAAAGTGAAGAAATTTGAAATACTTAGTTGTGTAAAGAATGGAAGGTGGTCCCAATCGCAAATATCTATGATTTTGGGTTCCAAATTAAATAGTTTCTTGGATTTTTTGGGTTCGAGTTACATAGGTTTAAAACAACTAAACTACCACTACATAGAAAGTTGAAGGAAAATGATATTCTGCATGTGCTTTGTGACCGAAGGGCTGCGACCGCATGCCACGTGGCCGAATCTCATTGCCTTCCTATTTGCTATTGGGTCCATCATCGAAATGTCTGCCAATGGGATGGTGATACGTGGTCTGCAGTTACAGTCCACAGTCACAGACCGCAAAAAAAATAGCAGCATCCAAAGTTGAATTGACAGACGAGATACACGGACAACTTTTATGTAACAGAGAGGATGACTTACCGTCTTGAAGAGTTGATGAACATCTTGAAGATTTTGGTGGGTCGTTTGATTGCTTGCATCCAACTCCTCCTCCCAGCGAGAGAGAACCAACTTCCAAGAAGAAAGCAATCAAGCCACACACAGAGCCTATTAGGGGTGAGCATATAACGGTTGAAAAACCGAAAACCGAAAACCGAACCGAACCAAACCGAAATATGACAAACGGTTCGGTTTTTCGGTTATCGGTTCGATTTACGGTTTAAAATTTTAAAAATTTGAAATAACGGTTCGTTTTTCGGTTCTTAATCCGAAAAAACCAAACCGAAAACCGATTTAGATTTAGTAGTTTATCAAACTACCCACAATATACATATACTAATGTTTATTAATCCCTAACTGAGCGCACTCACTTCTCCTATTCTATGTCGGTGCTTCTTTGAGCACTCTCTCTATCTACCATCAATCTATATATACTAATATCTTTCACTCTATGTAATATAACAATTCATAAATACAATAATGTCATATATTTTTGAAAAAATTTATTTAAATATGCGCATTTTGCTAAAAACTTGAAGGCCATGCACATTGGTCCATGAAACCGAACCGACCGAAAATCGAACCGAATTAATTTGGTTCGGTTTTGTTCGGTTTTTATAAAAACGGTTCGATTTTCGGTTTTGAGAAATACGGTTTACGGTTATTTCGGTTTTCACATATTTGGCTCGGTTTGAACCGAACCGAACCGATACTCACCCCTAGAGCCTATCACCATCTTCACCAAAACTGGTTTTTTTTTTCCTTCTTTTTTTAATATCCGCTTCTGCAATTTCCAAAAGTTTTAGGGGCTTAAATGCATAACTAATAAAGTTGACAGTATCCACCCGGCCAGTAATAAAATCTTCCCGGTTTTCTAAATCCGAGCCAGTACAAGGTTGGGTTTTATGGCTGTACGGTGCTGACGTCAGCGTAATTATTGGAGTCCCTCTCGCCTCTCGTTGCTCGACGCGTGTCCGTTTGGGAAATCTAGGCCTTCAGATGCCAACAGCGAATCATACCTTCTTTTTGTGAGGCTTGGCTTGGCTTTTTTTAATAAAAGTTTTTTTTTTTTTTTTTTTATAGAAAAGTATAAGGTTTTGCACAATTGCTTCTTTTAGGATCATGCAAGTTGGAAAGGATTTTTGGTAGGAACCAATCCTTAGAGTTAGCTTGATTGGGATAATGGTGAGATCTTGGTGGAATCACACACTCATCTTGTCCAAAAGTTTCTCTTATTGTTCGGTAACATATAAGTAGATAGGAATGTGAGACAAAGATATGATTTTAGCCAAAATCTTGTTGTCCCTTTGTTTGGTTCAAATATAAATTGTTGTTGAAAGTGCGAAATAATTAAGGAACAGTTCGTCAAATATGATTTTTGTAAGCTCTCCAAATCTCGTTTTCAGCTTTGGATGCAGACAAAAAAACTAGGATCGTTGGGACTCTCCTACATGGTTGGGTCGGGATTGAAGGCGATGTGGCCGTAGAGGTCGACCGGATGGTGAGTGTCATAGTGGACGAGCTGGCAGAGCTCCCAAGGAACCCGCTAGTGAATGCCTAGTATGCCCGGGAGGACCTCTAGCGTCCGCTACCCTAGAAGTCAAGTTGTAGAATTTGGATTTTTCGCAAAAAAATATATATTCTAATTTAAATCATAGTTAATGGATTAAATAGGTAAAGAATATGGAATGGCCTGGGGTTAGAATCAGTAGGAAACCCTTACAAATGAATTAGAATGGCTTAGTTAGATATATAGAATGTTTAAGAATTTTTTAGGTATTTAAAATTTAAAAAAAAGAATTGAAAAGAATTTAATTGCAACTTCTAGAAATTTTCATAGGAACCCATGATAGTATTTTAAGTCCCAAAGTTTATTTCTACACAAATAATAGCTTAAGATATTTTTCCTACAAATTTTGGTATTGTTAAAATTATTTTGAAAATTATTTCATTTATCTAATAGACTTCTATAATTTATTAAAGGATTATTTTACAATATTTTTTTGACAGCATTACTGGATTCTGCTAGGTGGAACCCTTGAATGTTCGCCACGTAGCTTTCTACAAGATGTCGACCTATCATTTGCTACCCATGTGTTGGCCACTATTCAAGGCTCATGGAATTTTGTGGTAATCTGGTAGCTTTGGCAGAGCGATCGACCACTTAAGTGCTTTTCAAAGTTGACTGTGAGTCCCCTGAATTTTAGGACTCTTTTAAAAAAAAAATTTAAATGAATTATTTTCGATAAATATTTTATCATAATTGGTTTTGATCATTAAATGTACCTTTCTGTGACTTTGATTTTTGGAGCGCGAGGGATATCAATCACTCAAAACTTCCTTCATGAGTTTTGTAGTTTTGATCATTAAAATAATGACAATTATCCCGCCCCAGAACCAGAATACTGGAGAGCGGAGGACAGACACAGCTAGCTACGTACATTGAGGTGCAACCCACCTCGCAATACGGTCACGGCTGTCTAGATGCATGACGGTTAAACTACAATCCATCAGTCTCTATAGTCAGAAACGAGCCTAGTGTCTCAATCTCAAGCAAGCAAATAAATGTACAAGATGTTAGATCATCAGACATACAAAGTAAGACGTCTCAAACATTACATATTCAGATGATCATGAAGCTAGTCATACAAAATGCGAGATTAACAAGAGTTAAGTCATACATGATCAACCCTAGGATTTGTCGATCATGTTACAGTCCTTAGGCAAACAAAAATTAATTTCCAACACGAGCTAACACTTGCTCGACGGCTAAACGTCTCAAAAGAATAATTTACAATAGAGTGGGAGAGCAAAATAAAAAATTCAATCGTTGTCAGGATTACGTCTGATGTTCACCATCTGACTGATAAGCAGGAAGATCCTCGGGTATCACTCCAAAATCTGGCCATACAAAACTAGCTGGATTAAACCCCAGAAAGAGCAAGTGCCACAAGGGAGGCTTCATTAAGGAATTAAAACCAGCAGATAATAAAATAGAAGAATCAATAAATGAACAGGCTTAAATGACAAGAAGACAGGGTTAGAATAAAATAATAGCTTGCATTAAAAAAAATAAGAGACGGAATATAATTTCCATGCTAATCACGAGCAAGCATTCAGGCACAGCCAATCAAGTCCTACAGCTTGTTATCGTTAGCTAATTAGGGTTATCACAGGACTAGTTACTAGCAAGATACAATAAGATGTTTCCGCAGTCACAAGTCCTGCAGCTATCCAGGTTATCCAGGCGAGGTGATTTACAAGAGTTACAAGAGTTATAAAGATTACTGGTGTACTTTCAGTACTTATGTTTTCAAGAAGTGCCCCACATGACAGTGAGCTGGAAATGTGTCCTACTTGTCGACAGGCTACAAGTTTCTCAGGTGTGGCCGGGATAATGGGATCGCCTGTACTAGAAAAAATCTCTCTATATGGACTGCTTGATCAATCTAGTCAATTAACCTAGTCAAATTCATTATGAATTTCTGACCGTGGTAACCAGAAATCCATATCCTAGACATGATGCAAGACGATACAGGTAGCTTGTACAGGCACAATCAGAAAAATCAACCACAGTGTCAAGACAATAGTTACTTAGCAAGTCAGGGTAGCTGTCGCAACAGCCTTTCAAGATTAAACATGTCATGTCATGTTTACTTGTCATGTCAAGAGTACTTGTCAGGAGTGCGTCTCGACGGACCACTATCAAGATTATCTAGAAGGTTCATGTTATCATGTCTTGTTCATGTCCAGTCGTGTTCATCTCATGTCGTATTCATGTCAAGTTCAATACTGGCAAGTTATGTCATACTCAAGTCGATCATGTTCCATATTAACAAGTTATCAAGTCGGTTGTCGCAAGTTAGGCCAAGTACAAAACACATGTAAGATCACAAGCATGTGCAACAAGAACTAAGAGAACATGCATAGGGGTAAGGGGCAAGGGGTATCATGGCAAACAAGTGGCGCTAGTCAAGTGGCGCCAGAGAGGTGACAGGTGGCGCCTGGCCAAGTGGCACCAAGGGAGACAGGTGGCGCCTGGGCTAAAGAGAGCTGGGCCAGGAGGCAATTGGTGCAAGGAGCAAGTGGTACCAGGGGCAAAGTGTGCCAGGACCAATGGGCGCCTGGGCTAGGGTGTGCCTGGACCGGGGTGCGCCTGGACCAGGGTGCGCCTAGAGAGGCGCGGCGCTAAAGAGCGCGCACAACCGAATGGCAAGGCGCCAGGGGGCGCGCGTGCACTGCTCTTCTTCTCCAACCAGCATAAAAATGTCTAGTTGAAACCCGTGAGCTTCAAAATACCATAACTTGCTCAAAACAAGTATTTGAGACTTCCAAGAGTCAAGATTGTATAGAACGAGATTTTCTACAGCCTGAGATGACTGGTTTTAGGGAATACCAAGGTTGCGTTTGGTTCATTGTAATGTAATCGTAATCGTAATGAAATTGGGTTTGTAATGTAATTGAGTTTGTAATGTAATGGAATTACAATTACATTACTATGTTTGGTTGAAACATGTAATCAAACCATGTAATGTAATGTTAATTGCATTCATGTGTTTGGTTTACCATGTAATGTAATTGAATTTTTAATTTAATAATTTTTTAAAATACAACATAAAATTTAAAAAGTTGATCAATACAAAATTTCAAAAATTTAAAAAGAAAAAAGAAAAAAAATTAAAAATAAATAATAAAAAAGGGGGAAAATGGTTTGTTTTCCGCTAAAAAAAGACCAAAAACGAAAAAAAAGACAAAAAATAAAAAATACCAAAAATGACAAACGAACAAAACAGAAGGAAAAAAAAACCAAAAATGAAAAAGCGATAAAAACGAAAAACGACAAAAAAAAAAAATCAAAAAAGTGAAAACCATAAAAAGTGACCAATAATGACAAAAAAAAATGACAAAAAAACAAAAAAAATTGACAAAAAAAACAATAAATGAAAGGGAAAAAAGGACGAAAAACGACCAAAAACAAAAAAAAAAGACAAAAAATGAATAAAAACGACAAAAAAGAAAAAAATTACAAAAAACGATAAAAAAGAGCAAAAAAATAAAAACGATAAAAAAGAACAGAAATGACAAAAAACGAAAATACGAAAAAAGACCAAAAACAAGAGGAAATTAAAACGAGCAAAAAACGACAAAAAGATTAAAAAACTTGCAAAAAAATCCAAAAATGACAAAAAAGGGAACAAAAACAACAAACAAAAAAAAAAACGAGCATAAACGACCAAAAAAAAGTAAAAAAAGACCCAAAAAAAAAGTAAAAAAGGATAAAAAAAAGCGACAAAAAAATGCAAAATCGACCAAAAACGATAAAAACGTGAAAAATGGTCAAAAACGTACAAGATCGACAAAAATCGATAAATAACATGCAGAAATGGCAAAAAATGTACAAAATTGACAAAAAACGTAAAAAATTGACCAAAAACGATTAAAAAAAAGGCAAAAAAATGAACAAAAACGACAAAAAAACAAACAAAAATAACAAAAAACGAACAAAAATGAACAAAAGCGACAAAAAAAACGGACAAAAACAACAAAAAAGGACAAAAACGACAAAAAACAAACAAAAACAAACAAAAACGAACAAAAATGACAAAAAATGAACAAAAACGACAAAAAATAAACAAAAAAAGGACAAAAACGACAAAAAACCGAAAAAAAAATGACAAAAAACAAAAAAAACAACAAAAAAGGACAAAAACGACAAAAAACGACAAAAAACGAACAAAAAAAGACCAAAAACAACAAAAAATGACAAAAACGACAAAAAACAAAACAATAACAACGAAAAACGAACAAAAACGACTAAAAACGGACAAAACAACAACAAAAAACGACAAAAAAATAAACAAAAACAACAAAAAAACGAACAAAAATGACAAAAAACGAACAAAACGACAAAAAAACGGAAAAAACACAAAAACAACAAAAAATGACAAAAAACGAACAAAAACGACAAAAAAACGGACAAAAACAACAAAAAACGACAAAAAAAACAAATAAAAACAACAAAAAACGAAAAAAATGACAAAAAACGACAAAAAAAACGGACAAAAACAACAAAAAAGGACAAAAACGAACAAAAAACAAACAAAAACAACCAAAAACGAATAAAATAACAAAAAACGAACAAAAACGACAAAAAAACGACCAAAAACGAACAAAAACGACCAAAAACGACAAAAAACAAACAAAAACCACATAAAATGACCAAAAACAAACAAAAATGACAAAAAAAACGAACAAAAACGACCAAAATCGAACAAAAATGACCAAAAACAAACAAAAACAACAAAAAATGACCAAAAACGAACAAAAAGACCAAATTATAGCATACCAACCTTCCGCTTAAGTTGTAATGTAATTGCGATTACATAGGTTTTATGATGTAATTGAGTTTAGAAGAAACTGATGTAATGTAATCAAACTTGTAATCGTGATTACATTACATCTAATTTTTTTTGTCCAACCAAACACCCGAGTTAGATTGACAACGTAATGCCAATTACATTACGTTGTCCAATCCTGCAAACCAAACGGGCCCCAAGTTTTTATAGATCAAAATCAAGAAAAACAAAAAAAGGCCAAAATTTAGATCTACAAAAATGTATCCAACAAAACTAAAAATGCCAAGTTCTAAAGATTCTTAGAATCAAGTAAAGAAGAAGGAACAAAAAAAATTATGATCCATCATAAAGCAAGTTGCACTTGCCTAGGATTTTTTGGGTGTAGGTGGAGAGAAGTAATGGGAAAGAAGAAGAATAAATAAATGAAAGTAATGAAGAGAGAGAGAGGGGAGTTGACTTATATATCAACCCTTCTCAACTCAAACCAAAATTAACCAAACCAAGCCAAGCCAAGTCACGTTGAACCAAACCAAATAAACCAAGGCAAGTTTAAACAAAGATCAAGCTAAGCAAGACAAGTTCAACTACGATCAACCTGACAATTGCTAAAAATTCGTACACGTATACAAAAAATACGTATAACGGAAAACGGGAGTGACAACAATACTTAATAGTAATTAAAATATGAATATTAACTCTAAATCTATTCACCTATATAATTATAGAAGACGTATGAGATTATAACCATAACAATAGTTAAAAGTAACTAAAATATGAATATTAACTCTAAATCTATTTACCTATATAAATATATACGACGTATGAGACTTTATAGAGTCGAGTCGGTGAGGGAGGGACTGCTGCTGGAGGGCTGCCGAGGGGGAGCTGGGACTAGTCAGCCACCTACGTCGGATGCGAGGAACGACTTGTGGATACAAGCTGTCGGTGGAGGGAAAGGGGCAGCGTGTACTGTACCGGGTCGTTAGCATCCCAGTCGTCCGTTTATTCCAGAGCTCCTCTATCTCCACCTCCTCCTCTACCTCCACCTGTGGATACACATACCAGCGTTACTACCAGAACCTACAGTTTGCAACAGATTACACAGATCTTGGTGGCCCTACAGGGTCAAATGACCCAGGTGACCGGAGTTCTAAGCACAACATGTCTGATTCCTTCTACCACTGCACCGGCTCCTGCTTTGACCTCAGCGCCTCCGGCAACGGCTCCAGCTTCGATCTCAGCGCTTCCGGCAACGGCTCCTCCTCCGACCACAGCTCCTACTACACCGGCTCCTACTTCGACCCCGGTGCCTCCTGTCACACCGGCGAGTCTTCCAGGCGTTCCTGTCCAGGACGTACATCAGATCATCAATTTGGTCCTTGGGCAGATATATGCATGCGGACAGTCGCCTCTACCTCCGCCACCTCCTTCTCTTTCTCTTTCCATTCCAAAACCTAATCTTTACCTATGCAAATATATGGAAGTCAGGTAACAATGTGCAAAAGCGCCAAAAAGAAGTGACCGCATGCGGGCGAACCCACAGAGAGAGAGAGGGGGCTATTATTACAAGGCGACGGTGAAGAAGTAGAAGTTATCAGTGGGAGGGAAAAAGTGTACCCCCACTCCTCCACTTTTAAGTACTCTCCTTACTATAAATAGCAAAATGACAGCCTCTCCTCCTTTTTCTCCACTGTACAAAACCCTCTCTCTCTCTTCTCTTCTCTCTCTACTTCTTGATATTTCTCTCTTCTCTCTACTTCTAGAGAGAGAGAGAGAGAGAGAGAAAGTGGAGAGATTGTCGATCGATCATCATCAATGGGGAGAGGGAGGGTTGAGCTGAAGAGGATCGAGAACAAGATCAACCGGCAAGTGACGTTCGCCAAGCGGAGGAATGGGCTGCTCAAGAAGGCCTACGAGCTGTCCGTCCTCTGCGACGCCGAGGTCGCCCTCATCGTCTTCTCCAACCGAGGGAAGCTCTACGAGTTCTGCAGCAGCTCTAGGTGACTCTTTTTTTTTCAAAAAGTAGATTATGTTTTTCTTTTCTTTTCTTGATAAAAGTGGAGTGAAAACTCACTCTATATTACTGATTCTTGATTTCCTACTCTCATGGTGCAGTAGTAATTTTATTTTATTATTATTTTTTTTTTTTGAATTTGATCAAGTATGGAAGTGGTGAGTAACTGGTGTTAGTTTTTCTTCTTCTCTTTTCTTCCTGTTCTTGGTACGATCTTTGCTTTTTCTTTTTCTCAACGTTATGTTTTCTAGTGATTTATTGCTGATCTCTAGTTTTGGAATTTCTAGACTTAGATCTTGTAATTAAGACCTAATTAGATCGATGCAGTACTAGATCTAATTGATTTGAGTAGATTCGAGAGGTTTTCTTTTTTTGTTCCACAAAATTTACACTAAAAATATGGCGGTGCTTAGTATTTGTGATGAGTTGTCTGAAAATTTTTAGGTCTAGGTCAACATTGTGATGTTTAGGAAAAAAAAAACAGCAACTTTGAGACATTTTTCAGCTATAGTTCTCCAAATAATCAAGATCCAGACATTCAAGTACGAGAAAAATCATCTATTGTGGTCTGGACATGTACAACGTAGATTTATAGAGCGAGGCCGTCAAAAAATGATATGATTTTTGGGGACGAAGGCTTTGTTGTTATTGTGCAACGATGCAACTTAAGTTGCATTTTCTCTCTTGAAATTTTGATCTTGAAGAATTAAGCTAGCATTAAATCTGGTAGAAACTATATGTGGAAATTTCCATCTTTTATAGAATTAATGGAGAAAATACTTTTTCTCTACTTCTCTCAGCTAAACTTAAAATTTTGTTGCGTTGCCTGTCATACAGAGATTCCTTAATTATACCCAGAAAAAAGTACATTGTCTACTTTACGTACATAAACTCTCTTTTGTTTTATGGTCTTTTGTCTATACTTCAAGGTTTTTTTTTTCATCAGTGTTCCTTAATGTTCAACATACTTGTAGACTTAGACCAATCTTTGAAAGGAATTTAATGATTTAAGCTTCTTTTTAAATAGGATGTTGATAAAATTGTCAAGTTAGGAAATTAACAATTGGCTGGATATGGTAGCAAAATTCCTCCCTCGTTATTATAAATATATATTTCAGTTAAATCTGTTGATATTTTGGATATCTGTTCTTTGGGGAGTAAGCCACTTCTTCCTATTAAAGAGAGCTTCTTTCTGTTTATATCAAGTCAAGGGAGAAGCATTTATGGATATTGAAGAGTCGAGAGGAAAACAATGTAAAATCTCAAAGATACTATCCAAAAGAGTAATGCTATGGGACACACTTCCCTTGACACACTCTATAGCCAAACTGATGTGGACCGAATTCCAGTTTCAACCTCTCTTATTAATTTGAACACATATTTAATTATATATACCAACAAAAAAAAGGTAGAAATTGTATGGATTAACTACGAGTCAAGCAGCTACTAATAGAATCTTTTGGTTCTTCACTGTTTCCCTATAGAAGATGTCTTAAATCTTTACTTTTCAGCTAAAACTTACCAAATCATGGAACATTCAGCAAAGTTAACAAATTGTAGTAATGTGAACAAAACTAAAGTTTCTTCAGAGCTAATCCTTCCATTTGTTGTGACCAACATGTTTTCTGAACCTATTGCAAGCTAATAATTGCAAGCTATTTTAGATACCTC
>JANAVB010006596.1:3548234-3618166 GCA_029216955.1 Iris pallida | reverse complement strand
ATTTGAACTCACTATGTTTTGTTACAATATGCAAATTAGCACTCGGAGTAGATTTGATATTTTCTCTATTCCACAAATTATGAACCCAAAAATTGTTGGTTTAAGAATATATATTCATCAACGTTGACACAGTACTTTAGACCTAGGTCAATTTGTAGCTTAAAAATATTCATCATCTTCAAGAATTTCAGCTATTTTAATTCATAATTAATCAAGATATATAGATACATTACCTTTCTTGATTTAAGGTCATTGCCTACACCAAATTATTCCAACGGTAATCTACAAAATAGTGCAGCTTTACCCCAGTGTATGGAGATTTTTTTTCCACAACTCAAACCAACATTATTTTGAAATTTTAATTAGAACCTATTTAGTAGTGTACCTATAACTTTATGTTGATGAATAAGTTCATGGCATTCTGTTAGGAATACAAAATTGAGTAAGTTTGGGTTTTATACAGTTCAATTATGCACGTGGAAATGTCATCTATATATATGTTTTATTCAGATGGTAAAATTTGTTATTCTTTTATTAACAATAATTATATATCTTTTTCGGATAAACAAAAGGGAAAAATTATAAGAGAACAGTTTGTTGGATACAACAATCTTATCAATGAGTACTCTCTTGTTGGGTTACTTGTCATAACAGAGATTCCTTAATTGTACCAAAAAAGTACATACCCTACTTTTACCTGCAGAAACCTTGTTTGCTTTGTGACCTTGAAATAAATATTCACATCAGTGAAAATTGAATATCTGAATTAATACTCTACTGTCACAATGTTTAGTTTTGATAGCATCTCATACATCTGTGAATTGTTCCAATATACTTGTTTTGAAAGGACATGCTAGCATTTATACACCAGTCCATATGTTGGCTTTGCAGTCCTTGCAATTAGCAAAACACTAGAGGGTTGTGAGTTAAGAGTTACTTAATAGGATAACAAAATCCATACCTGTAAATATTGTTTCAGTTAAGTTATAGACAATAATCAATTATACAATAAAAAATGGAAATTACACTATGGATTGTCTACTGAATCAAAGTATCTTTTTTGGTTCTTGATGCACTCCCAATAGAGAATGTTATAATCTTAACATTTTGCATTTAAGACCCACCAATATATGGGACTTGCATTACATTTCACTCTTTGTAAAGACAAAAATATATTAATTTAGGGGCTTTGAATATTTGTCCCTAATAAATTCGTTGCTACTTCAATTAGTGAATGGATTAGCGACGACTTCTGGTCACCCTTTACCTATCTAGCGCTAATAGGTTGCATGAACAATGAGAATGTTGCAAGGACACGACAAGGCATGGTAAAAATATAACAATATGGACGCAATACATATTTGATGTTTCCTAAAATATTTTGGAGTGTCCAGAGTGTGTTTAATACGTCTATGTTTCATTGTTGGAGTAGACTACTGATCTTCTTAAGTTTTGATTGGTTATGGAGAAAATGAAATGTACTTTATTTCCCAAATAAGGGTTTAATTAGTATTTTAATAGTATTGACTTAATGTATCGTAAATATCAATACAATTTCCTTCAAAAAATTAAATCACTACCTTGTTGTCTATATACTACTCTTTATAGTTTAAGAAAAGTTGAAGAGTCCTCCTTGATCGAATGAAATCGCATATACAAATGTTAGGTCTACTACATGCTAAATAGCCACCTAGACCTTATAACATATGACCCTCTAATAATCATAGGTACATCGACTAGGAGTATGACAACAATACATACGGTTGATGTAAGGTTAATGACATATCACAAAACATAATCTTCGAAGGAGCTTTCTTGTGCTCCATAGCTATCCCTATTCCGATGGATGATAAAAGCTTCAAATCTAACTAGAGATGAAGAAATATTGATCAATTTTAGAGACAAGTGTTTTTTATATATTAGACCTAGATTTGATTATGATTTACCTGGGATATATTTGATTATGACTTTTTTTTCTTAATTTATTTGGTTTTCTGGTTTGACTTGGCTGGCTTCTCATCAAGTCAATCTTTTTCTATAAATAAGGTTTGATGGCCCCTATTATAAAATATAACAATCAATCAGATATCTTCTTTAGAGTTTTGAATCTCTAAATGGTATTAGAGCACTTGTTGAGGTTTGACTTCTCCGCCACTTAGAGAGATTTGACTTCACCACACTCTTCTCGACCACCTAGGGTCTGCTGGGCAATTGTAGGGGTAGCGGTTATGAGGGGTCCGATTTTTGATGGTTTTTAAGTAGTGACTTTTAAACCAGTCCAATTCATACTTGGTAATTCACTAACGAGCAGTTCTGAAAGTTTTTTACACGAATAAATTAAATAGGGAAGGGTATCAGTAGTTATAATTATATATATTTTTGTGAGGATATAAATGGAATAAAAAAAATATAGCTGCTCAAAATCCACCGATTTGGCGTGTTTATAAAGTCACCCAAAAATACATTACACCGATTTTGGGAGGGTTTTGAGCCGACCAAAACCGGTGCCTCAAAAAAATTAACAAGCAGGTGTTTTCATAAACGATCGATTCAAAAATATCCCAAAACCGGTGAAAACACTGTTACCAAGCATACCCCTAGTGTCTTCCGCATATTCCTCATAGGCGTCAATTTACCAGTTTGCTCAGACCAAGCCTTCGTCTTCTATCCTCCGTTCTTCAAAAGTGATTTGAAGACGTACCTTTTCCTATGCATGGAGTATATAGTAGGTTGTTGATATATATCTAGGAAGGTATGTACTCCTCTTAGAAGTATTTTTCTAGTGTTGGGGATGTCGTCTGTTGACAACTCTTCCAACTCTCATGCGGTTTTTTCGCTTCCTCGCGATGCAGTTGGAAATCGACTTCGATGGCAGGACTACTCTCCATATTACTTTATTTAAGTTGGATGAAAAAAATTGTTTTAAGTGTTCGAGATCCGCTCTCCTCTTATGTTTGCTGTGGCAAGAAGAACTTTATTAGTGAAAAAGCAAAGGCAGGAAGTAATCCCTCTTACGTAACTAGGATTAAAAATTCTCATGTGATATCATGACTCTTCATGTCATGAAACTAGAAATCAAGAAGATCGCGTACTAGCTAATTGACAATGCTCATCTTATTTGGGCTAAGTTGAAGAAAACTTTATGCATAAAAAAAACGTCGCACAATCGAGTCTACCTCCTAAATAAGGAGATTCGTACTCTTAGATAGAGGGAATCGTCGGTTACGACATATTACGCTATCATGCAAGGCCTCTGGAAAGAGTTTGACCACTATATCTACTAAGGAAGATCGATTCTTTGAGTTCGTTACATGACTCAATCCTTTCTTTCCAAGCAACCGGTCAAGAGTTCTTTATAACTATGAATCCATCCAAGAGGAATGTTGGATTTTGGCCTTTGTATTAGAAACCTTAGTCCCACATCAGCTAGGCCAAAGGAGTTATATCTCTATATATTAGCTATGCTATTTTAGAGATGCACATGTGGTGTGGAGGTGCACATGGGTGTGCCATGTGGGGTTATTTTTCTAATGAAAAAAATGCTAAATAAACAATTGAAAGCATTCATGTTTTTTGCTCTTTGGAAATTTATTTCCATGGGAGCTAAGCCCCGTAGGAGCTTAGCGACTCGGACTCGGGCTCATGGGATCATGAGACGTAATGTGGCATTTTGTTGGCGCACTTTGCACTTTGAACGTCAGCATCGTCGCTAATTACGCAACCAGGTGTGCGCTCAGTTGCGCGGGTGGCGCAGGGTGCCAAGGCGCACAGGTGGCGCAAGTGGCTCAGTGCGCGTTCAGCGCATGGTGTATGTAGTGCCCCGTCCCTACATCGTGCCCCGTACTTGATCCACGGGGTGCGCGAGAAAGGAACACTGTCGCTATCGATTCGGCCGGGACCGATAGGTCGGGATCGACCGAGTCGATCGAAGGGGAACGGTTGAATTAAGATCCATTCCTCGTTATGGAATGTCTTCTTCGGAACCAAGTCCCATATTCAGCGGGTTGCGCCTCGAGGATTGGCTCTGCGGCTGAGTCGGGAGAGACCTCCCGTTGCTCTGCTTTTCACGCCGCTTGCGTTGGTTTTGGCTTTGTTTTCTGAATGCGCTTTCGTGAATGTTTTCGATGGTTTTCATGGCTTGCATTTCGAACTCGCATTTCCTATCGAACTCTTTGAATAATGCAGTGTTCTAATCGGTTGCTTGTGCGATTTCAGGTAATCGCGTAGGCGACGTCTAGCGCGACCAACAAGTTCTCTCGCCAAAGAAAACTCAAGGTGAGTGGCTGACCCTTCTCTTCTCGACCCCCTTCTTAAATAAATCGATAGTGTTGCTACGGATGAAAGAATGAAAGCAAAGGCACGGACACGGTAAAATAATCAAGTTTCAAGAGAAAGTAGGCTAGGCCTTAATAACTAAATGTTGTCTTAACTCGGTCATTGGACAACTTGTCGACAAGGGAGAGTTTCCTCGAGCGACTACCCGGGGCCACGGGACCGACTCGGCCTAGGAGGAAACACGGTATAGCTGTGCTGGATGATAGCACGGGTTAAGCGGGGACTTGCAGCGGGGCTCGCTACTTGCGCTGCAAGGGCCCCGGCTAACAAAGCTATAGTCCAAGATGGCTTGTGATGTCAGTGACCAAACACACGAAATGTTACACTTGAAATGTAAATGATAACAATTGACAGAGAAGAACATGGTAAGTTTCATAAGGCGCGGCGCGGGCCGCCGTCGGTAAGTCTCAACGTAAATTTCACTATGCTTGTCATTGCTCACTTGAAATTCATTAGGATGGTTAGAAACATTCATGAACTAAGTCATATAAACTCATTCAACCAAATGAGAGCTTGGAACTTAACTTGCCACGCACCAGTACAAAGTGTAATGTACTGATCCTCGCTCTCCAATACAGGTACCCCGAACCACGAAGGGCGTGCCAACTAGAGCTCAAGACGGCGTGAACTCTTTTGAAGCCTTGTCCGTGTGAAGACTTGTTTTCTGGATTTTCCTTTTGAAGAAGACCGCACATCAGTCCAAAGAAAAATGACGACTCGACTTCCCGCCATAGCAGGTGGAAATGTGTATTGGTTTTTACTTGTATAAAAGGGTGTAATGTATGGAACGACCTATCTCATCGGCGTTCATTTTGTAAGTCGAGTCATGTTGTAGCCCGCGCGGCAATGATTGTAAAGGAGTCTATGTAAAGTTTTATTATCATCAATGAAAAAGTCTATTTCTATTCCAAATGTGTCATTCAATTTCTCTGCGTACTCTAACTTGATGTTGTGTTTCGGATAACCTTATGACTATGCCTTGTGCGATCGCAACTTAGGTTCGCACGGCATCACGCCCGGGGGACGACTATCGATTCTACGGAATCGGGGCCTGACATAATGGTATCAGAGCACGGCTTTACATCCTTTGGCCTCGCGTCTAGAGTTTTAAACCATTGACCACGCAACGATGAGATAAGTTGTTCCATACAATGAGTCCGTAATAATTTGAGACTGATGCGTTGCCTTCGTATCGCAGAAGTGGCGGAACCCACGGCCGAGCAAGAACAGAGCGCTTCCAGTGGCTCTAGTAGCTCGCATCGTCGGCAGGCCGGACCTTCTAACGATACAATCGAAAGGATGCTGCGCATGATGGAGGCGCAGCGGAACCAGTCCGAGAGCCGACATCAACGAGTAGAGGAACGACAGGCCCAGTTCGAAGCTCGCTTCGATGCGCACATCAAACTTCAACAAAAGCAGATGGATACACTGCAGCAGATCGTTCAGACGTTTGCGGCCAACGGAAATTCTGCGACGGCACCTACCGTCACCGTACCTACTACCACCGTGCCGACGATTCCACCCATTGAAGTCGACACGGCGGAGCCCGAGCTTCAACCAGCGGCACCAAAGAAGTACAACTTCGAAGTGTCAGAATTCAAGAAGGCGTGTCGCACCTCTTTCAGCGGCACCGAGGGTCCTTCCATTGCGATCGACTGGTTGGAAGAGCTGGAAGATCACTTCGAGCTGCTCGGCATTGATGAATCCAAGCAAGTCGCCTGCGCGACACTTCAACTACGGTTGAGCGCGCACGACTGGTGGGCCGTGCGCAAACGAGCGATTCGACCGGACAACAACACCGCGCCGATCTCTTGGGCCACGTTCCGCAAGGCTTTTGAAGTGCAGTATCTTCCGTCAGCCATTCGTCAAGCGAAGGAGAATGAATTCATGCAGGTGAAGCAAGGGAACAGGACCGTGGAACAGTACGCCGCAGAATTCAACAAGTTGTCTAAATTTGCTGGCCAGTTTCTGCCTACTGAAGAGTGCCGTGTGCGGCGGTTCGAAGTGGGTCTGCGACCCTCTATTGGTGCGCATGTCGGCGTCCCAGAGTACAAGACCATGGGCGAGGCTCTGAATCACGCCCTCCGCCTTGAGAACCTGCATCCTTCCGGTGCTGACGACGTTGTGCGCCACTCCAATCACAAACGTCCTAGCTATACGGGAGGCAACAATCACGCTTCAAAGCGTCCAAACAACGGCGGCTACAAAGGGCAGAACCCATTACCTCGGTGCACCAGGTGCAACAACTTCGGTCACCATGCCAACGATTGTCATGTCCTCGAAGGAGGATGCTTCAACTGCGGAGCAAGGAACCACCAAGCACGAGATTGCCCCCGGAAATCGAATCGTAATGCTCCGCCCCAACCACCCCGTCAAGAAAATCGAGGACAGGCGCCCCGACCTCCTCAGCACACTCAACCAGACAACCAAGCCCGACGCCCTAATGCACAGGGGCGTGTCTTTGCCATGACTCGAGACGAGGCGTATACTTCCGACACTGTTGTGACAGGTATATTGAATTTCAATAATGTACCTGCTCGTGTGTTATTTGATTCAGGCGCTTCACATACTTTCATATCGGCGGACTTCGCCGCCGAGCACAAATTTCCTGTAATATCATTAGACCTCGACCTTAGCGTAAGCACACCTTCGGGTGCACCAATTCTCACAAACTTAGCCTGCGCCGGCGGGATTATCTGTATCGGCGGTCAAAAGATCGGTCTTGATGCGATAGTTCTAGATATGAAGGACTTCGACATCATACTGGGCATGGACTGGCTCGGTCCTTGCAACGCCAACATCGACTGCGCAGGAAAGAAGGTCACCTTCCGCATACCTGGAGTGCCCGAATTCTGCTATTCGTGTGGTGAAGCATCGCCGACGTGCATGGTGATCTCGGCAATCTCGGCTCGGAAGCTACTTCATTCGGGGTGCGAAGGCTACTTGGCGTCCGTTCGTGACACGAGACAGGATGGTGCGAACGCGGGTGAGACCGACGTCGTGGCAGAATTCCCAGACGTGTTCCCGGACGAGCTACCTGGCATGCCGCCCGATCGAGAGATAGAGTTCACCATCGATACATTCCCTGACACCCGGCCGATCTCGAAGGCTCCGTACAGGATGGCTCCTGCAGAATTGAAAGAATTGAAGGCACAACTTCAGGAATTGCTCGACAGAGGGTTTATCCGTCCGAGTGTCTCGCCGTGGGGTGCGCCCGTGCTGTTCGTAAAGAAGAAGGATGGATCGATGCGACTCTGTATCGACTATCGGGAATTGAATAAAGCCACCGTCCGAAACAAATATCCCCTGCCCCGCATCGACGACTTGTTCGACCAGCTCCAAGGTGCAACCGTGTTTTCGAAGATTGATCTGCGATCGGGTTATCACCAACTCAAGGTCAAGCCAGATGACGTGCCGAAGTCTGCCTTCCGCACTCGTTATGGCCACTACGAGTTCTTGGTAATGCCGTTCGGTCTGACAAACGCCCCTGCCGTCTTCATGGATCTAATGAATCGGGTGTTCCGTCCGTTCGTTGACAAGTTCGTAGTAGTCTTCATCGACGACATCCTCGTCTACTCGAAGGATCGAGCACAACATGCAGAGCATCTGCGGACGGTACTCCAAACCCTTCGAGAGAATCAGTTGTATGCGAAGATGAGCAAGTGCGAGTTCTGGCTGGACAGCGTCTCATTTCTTGGGCACATCATCTCCGCCGCGGGCATCGCAGTCGATCCGAAGAAAGTCGAGGCAGTTGCTGATTGGAAACGGCCCGCATCAGTTGGCGAAATTCGAAGCTTCCTAGGCTTGGCGGGATACTACCGACGCTTCGTGAAGGACTTCGCGAAGATTGCATCGCCGTTGACTCGCCTCACCCAGAAAGGAGTCGCATTCAAGTGGTCAGACGACTGTGAAGCTTCCTTCCAGGAGCTCAAACAACGGCTCGTTTCGGCCCCGATACTTGCTCTTCCTGAAGGGACGGAGGGATTTCAAATCTTCAGCGATGCTTCTGGCCAGGGCTTGGGGTGTGTGCTCATGCAGCGGGATAAGGTGATATCTTTTGCTTCCCGGCAGTTGAAGCCGCACGAGAAGAACTACCCCACGCACGACCTAGAACTAGCGGCAATTGTGTTCGCGTTGAAGCTGTGGCGTCACTATCTTTATGGCGTGGCGTGCAGGATTTATACGGACCACAAAAGCCTCAAGTATCTCTTCACCCAGAAAGAACTGAATTTGCGGCAGAGGCGATGGCTCGAACTAATCAAAGACTATGACTTATCAATCGACTACACGCCGGGCAAGGGAAATGTGGTAGCGGATGCGCTGAGCCGAAAGTACTTAGCTTCATTATGCATCAACGATCGACTGCTGCGTGACTTGGAAGGAATGGGCATTGAACTTCGAGTTCGTTTCAGAGACGTGAAACTGGCGCAACTGCGGGTGGAACCGAGCCTACTGGAGAGGATCAAGTCTGCACAGAAGGACGACCCCTACCTGGAGAAGATGCGGAAGCTGATATCGACAGGGAAAGCGTCTGACTTTGCAGAGGACGAGTCGGGAGTGTTGCGCGTGAAGGGACGGCTATGCGTACCGGACGACGTAGAACTCAGAAAGGAGATAATGACGGAGGCACACTATGCAAAATATTCCTTGCATCCTGGCAGCACCAAGATGTATAAGGGCCTCCGTGTTGTCTTTTGGTGGCACGGCATGAAGAGGGACGTAGCGCTCTTTGTGTCAAAATGTATGGCCTGTCAGCAAGTCAAAGCCGAGCACCAGCGACCGGGCGGGGAGATGCAGAACCTTGCCATTCCAGAGTGGAAGTGGGATCACATCACTATGGACTTCGTTGTTGGCTTGCCGAGGACGCCGCGGGGAAATGACGCCGTCTGGGTCATCGTCGATCGACTAACCAAGTCAGCGCACTTTATCGCCATCAAAGTTACTTGGAGCGTCGACCGCCTTGCTCAGATATATCTTGATGAAATAGTTCGGCTGCACGGGGTCCCAGTTTCTATCGTCTCGGATCGGGATGGACGGTTCGTAGCACGTTTCTGGAGTAGCCTACATTCAGCACTGGGGACCAAGTTGAAGTTCAGCTCAGCTTATCATCCTCAGACTGACGGCCAAACAGAGCGGGTGAACCAAATTCTCGAAGACATGTTGCGACTCTGTGCTATCGACTTGAAGTCAAGTTGGGACGTCCATCTACCGCTGGCCGAGTTTGCATACAACAACAGCTATCAGTCCAGCATCCAAATGGCGCCGTATGAAGCTTTGTACGGCCGGAAGTGTAGATCGCCCATTTGCTGGGATGAAGTCGGGGAACGGCAGATACTTGGTCCGGAGCTGGTGGAGCAGACTGTGCAGAAGGTCAAATTGATACGAGAAAGATTGAAGATAGCACAAAGCCGGCAGAAAAGCTATGCCGACACGCACCGACGCCCCCTCGAGTTCTCGGAAGGCGACCATGTATTCCTGAAGGTGATGCCTATGCGTGGAGTATCCCGGTTCGGTGCGAAAGGAAAGTTGAGCCCAAGATTTGTTGGCCCGTTCGAAATATTGAAGCGAGTCGCCCCGGTAGCTTACCAAATCGCCTTGCCGCCTGCATTGTCAGAGGTACATGACGTCTTCCATGTCTCGCAATTGAGGAAGTACGTGCACGATCCAGGGCATGTGGTAGATTTGGGTAAGCTGGACCTGAAGGCGGACTTATCATATGTCGAAGAGCCGGTGCAAATCTTGGAGCGCAAGGATAAACTTCTCCGCAACCGTGCTATTCCACTAGTCCGCGTCCTCTGGAGAAACCATTCGGCCGAGGAGTCGACGTGGGAGCTCGAGTCTGAAATGAAGGAGAAGTTCCCTTCATTGTTCTCGTAGAGGTAGGTTCTATTCTTAAGTTTCGAGGACGAAACTTTTTCTTAGTTGGTTATGGTGTAGTGCCCCGTCCCTACATCGTGCCCCGTACTTGATCCACGGGGTGCGCGAGAAAGGAACACTGTCGCTATCGATTCGGCCGGGACCGATAGGTCGGGATCGACCGAGTCGATCGAAGGGGAACGGTTGAATTAAGATCCATTCCTCGTTATGGAATGTCTTCTTCGGAACCAAGTCCCATATTCAGCGGGTTGCGCCTCGAGGATTGGCTCTGCGGCTGAGTCGGGAGAGACCTCCCGTTGCTCTGCTTTTCACGCCGCTTGCGTTGGTTTTGGCTTTGTTTTCTGAATGCGCTTTCGTGAATGTTTTCGATGGTTTTCATGGCTTGCATTTCGAACTCGCATTTCCTATCGAACTCTTTGAATAATGCAGTGTTCTAATCGGTTGCTTGTGCGATTTCAGGTAATCGCGTAGGCGACGTCTAGCGCGACCAACAAGTTCTCTCGCCAAAGAAAACTCAAGGTGAGTGGCTGACCCTTCTCTTCTCGACCCCCTTCTTAAATAAATCGATAGTGTTGCTACGGATGAAAGAATGAAAGCAAAGGCACGGACACGGTAAAATAATCAAGTTTCAAGAGAAAGTAGGCTAGGCCTTAATAATTAAATGTTGTCTTAACTCGGTCATTGGACAACTTGTCGACAAGGGAGAGTTTCCTCGAGCGACTACCCGGGGCCACGGGACCGACTCGGCCTAGGAGGAAACACGGTATAGCTGTGCTGGATGATAGCACGGGTTAAGCGGGGACTTGCAGCGGGGCTCGCTACTTGCGCTGCAAGGGCCCCGGCTAACAAAGCTATAGTCCAAGATGGCTTGTGATGTCAGTGACCAAACACACGAAATGTTACACTTGAAATGTAAATGATAACAATTGACAGAGAAGAACATGGTAAGTTTCATAAGGCGCGGCGCGGGCCGCCGTCGGTAAGTCTCAACGTAAATTTCACTATGCTTGTCATTGCTCACTTGAAATTCATTAGGATGGTTAGAAACATTCATGAACTAAGTCATATAAACTCATTCAACCAAATGAGAGCTTGGAACTTAACTTGCCACGCACCAGTACAAAGTGTAATGTACTGATCCTCGCTCTCCAATACAGGTACCCCGAACCACGAAGGGCGTGCCAACTAGAGCTCAAGACGGCGTGAACTCTTTTGAAAGCCTTGTCCGTGTGAAGACTTGTTTTCTGGATTTTCCTTTTGAAGAAGACCGCACATCAGTCCAAAGAAAAATGACGACTCGACTTCCCGCCATAGCAGGTGGAAATGTGTATTGGTTTTTACTTGTATAAAAGGGTGTAATGTATGGAACGACCTATCTCATCGGCGTTCATTTTGTAAGTCGAGTCATGTTGTAGCCCGCGCGGCAATGATTGTAAAGGAGTCTATGTAAAGTTTTATTATCATCAATGAAAAAGTCTATTTCTATTCCAAATGTGTCATTCAATTTCTCTGCGTACTCTAACTTGATGTTGTGTTTCGGATAACCTTATGACTATGCCTTGTGCGATCGCAACTTAGGTTCGCACGGCATCACGCCCGGGGGACGACTATCGATTCTACGGAATCGGGGCGTGACAGTGTACAAGGCGCGCAGGGTGCGCGAGGTGCGCAACTTGCTTCAGATCGTACCTGTGCATGATCTGAGTGGTTATTGCACGTTCGTCGCTAGGCACATAGTGCGCTTAAGTTGCGCTCGTTGCGCTCGTTGTGCGGCCAGGTTGCGCGACCAGATGCGCGCTCAGTTGTACGGGTGGCGCGGGTGGCGCAAGTGGCTCAGTGCGCGTTCAGCACGCGGGATGCGCGAGGTGCGCAACTTGCTTCAGATCGTGCATGTGCATGATCTGAGCGGTTACTGTACCTTCGGAGTGGTTATTACCACCTCCCGAATGTTGTGCTAACCAGACAGTTGCTACTCGGGCCTATAAAAGGTCTCTTCTCTCTTACAGGCAGATACACAGAACGTATACAGAGAGTTACGAAAGTTTACAAGTGTTTCTTAACACAAGTAAACAGAGGCTGTGAGAGATAAGAGAAGCTTTGCAACAGCGTTGCTTTTGTACGGGAGTCCGTGTACGATCCAAGGAGTCAGAAGAGCAGAAGTGTTCCAAAGTTCTCCGACGAACTTGCTGGTTCCTAGAAGCTATTCGTGTGGAGCGAATATAGCTTTGAGCAACGGTGATCATTCACCCCAGCAGGAGATCTTCCATCTATCGTCTGTCATCTTCGCTACTGGTAGCAATTCGGATTAGTACCTTCTTTTTAGAAGTACGTCATTCGGTTGCTGTAACGAAATCTTTTCTAAGATCTTCGTTTATCAGAATCCTCCAAGGATCTCTGTTACGCACCTTCCTTGAAGTGTTGCGTTGAAACATTGTCTTTACAATTGTTTAATTTCTCAGTTTTTTATTAAAAATTGTGCCCCGGCAATAACAATCTCAAAGCTATATTGCTACGATGGAAAACTTTAATGCTTTACTCCTCAATACTGACTTTTGTAAGTTAGAAAAGTTTGATTGAGAGCATTATCAAGTCTGAAAGAGAAAGGTTTATCTCACTCTTCAACTCAGAGACGTTGATCACGTGCTTCTTGAAGAGGAACCTACTGTTCCAGATGTTGGGTCTGCTGTCGCAATCACTGCGGCTACTAAACTTCAGGCCAAGTGAAGAAGGGAGAATTACATTTGCAGGCTGCTTATCCTGAATGCTATGGAGGATTTCCTAGCAGAATTCTACAGTAAGAAGACTATTGTCAGAGACATATGGGAGTCTCTGGAGAAACTGTACGAAGAAGATAAAAACAGAAGTAAGATATTTGTGGTTGAAAAATATCACAAATGGCTCTTTAAGGACGAGAAGTCCATGCTGTTGCAGGTGAAGGAATTTCTGAAGCTGCGACAGAAGCTGGAAGACGAGGCGATGCCCCTCCCCGACAAGTTTGTTGTTGCAGGGATTGTCTCGAAGCTCCCCGCTGGATGGAGTAAGTTCTATGGAAACATGCATAGGAAGAAGCTTGAGATCAGCCTTGAAGATCTCTTGCAGAAAATCTATGTTGAGGAACAGATACGGGCTCAACTGAAGGTGGACGCACTGTCCAAGCAATTGGCTAACGTCAATCTGGTTCATACCAAGGAACCAAAGGAAAAGCAGGCGGCTTTCCACAGAAAGAAGAAAGAGCCTGACAGTCTGAAAGTCAAGAAAACTTCGTTCAAGCAAAAGAAGCCAAAGTCTCATTTGACTTGTTTCAAGTGTGGCAAGAAGGGCCACTTCAAGAATGAATGCAAAGCAAAGACCAAACAATCAGAGCAAGGAGAGCCTAGTAAGGTATCTATGATCACTGACGTTGTTGCTATGATTGTGCAGGTTGATACGGTAGGGACTGACTCTGACTAGTGGGTAGACACTGGAGCCACCTGCCATGTCTGCTCCAGCAAGGAATGGTTCACCACCTACACACCTACTTCTGAAGTGGTTATGGTGGCGAACCAGGCACAAGCTGAAGTGCTCGGGATTGGGACGGTGGTATTGAAGCTGACTTCTGGCAAGTCTCTGATGCTTCAAGGCATGAAGCACGTACCTGCTATTGCCAAGAACCTGATTTCAGGAGGCCTACTCTGCAACGCAGACCTCAGAATGGACATCAATGCTGGCCATATGGTGATATCTATTAAGGGATCATATTTCGGGAAAGCTTTTTATACCGAAGGAATGTTCAAAATTTAGCTTGTAAATCAGTCCAATGTTATTAATGCAATTACTCCTTCTGCTTATACTTTTGAGTTGTGGCATAATAGACTAGGACATTTCATTGTAAACAAATAAATAGAATGTCTAGTCTAGGACTTATCTCCAAGTGTGAGGGTAAGGTAGAGAAATGTGAAGTTTGTGCTCAAACAAAGATCACAAGAAAACTCTTTTTTCGGGTTAATCGAAGTACAGATCTTCTGGAGTTGGTACACTCCGATATCTGTGACTTCAAACAATTCTCTACAAAGGTCGGGATGAAGTATTTCATAACTTTCATCGATGACTTCTCAAAGTATGCGTTCGTCTACTTGCTGAAGGCTAAAGACGAAGCATTCGAGAAGTTCAAGGAGTTCAGAGCCGAAGCTGAGCGGCAGACTGGACAATAACTCAAAATAATAAGAAGTGATCGAGGTGGGGAGTACAGGTCTCATGAATTCGCATCGTTCTACAAAGAACATGGAATTGTCAATGAAACTACGGCTCCTACTCTCCTCAATCAAACGGAGTAGCAGAGAGGAAGAACAGAACGTTAACAGAAATGATTAACTCAATGATATTGACTGCGGGTCTTCCTAAGTGCTACTGGGGAGAAGCTGCATTGACGGCCACTTTATTTTAAATAGAATGCCTCATACAACTTCAGACGTTACTCCTCATGAACTCTGGTTCAAGGTCAGACCTAACTTGAATGTCATTAGAGTGTGGGGGTGTGTGGCATATGTCAAGCTTCCAGATCTGAAAATTCAGAAGCTTGGGACAAGGACTACTAAGATGATCTTTTTTTGGGGTATGCCGAGAAGAGTGATGCTCGAAGATTTCTTGATATTGAGTCAAATCATATCATTGAATCTCGCGATGCAGAATATTTTGTAGACAAATTTGTAAGGCACAAAAATATTGTTCTTGCGGATGTGCCGGAGAATAATGAGGGTGCGCAGAAAACTGAAGTCTTCAATGAAGATGTGGTCCAAGAAGATGTTGTTGAAATAACGATTAAACCAGAACAAGGTGAGCCGTCAGCTAAGCGTGTGAGGAGGCCGAAGGACTTCGGAAATAATTTTGTCACCTATCATTTGGAAGCAGATCCGCTTACCTATGATAAAGCGATGAAGAACAGAGATGCAGTTTTCTGGAAGGAGACGGTTGATAATAAAATTGATTCTATCACCTCAAATAACACTTGGGTGTTGGTTGATCTTCCTGAAAGAGCAAAACCCATCGGATGCAAATGGATCTTCAAGAAGAAGATGAAAGCAGACGGAACTATTGACAAGTTCAAGGCTAGGTTGGTAGCCAAAGGATTTTCTCAGAAGCAGAAGATTGACTATTTTGACACGTATGCTCCAGTAGCCCGGATGACCACCATCAGAATATTGATTGCTCTCGCAGCAATACATAAGATGGTGATACATCAGATGAATGTAAAAACGACTTTCCTAAATGGCGAGCTGACCGAAGAGATTTACATGCAACAGCCAGAGAAATTTGTCGTCAAGGATCTTGAAGACAAAGTCTGCAAGTTGGTAAAATTTTTGTACGGTCTTAAACAGGCTTCCAAGATGTGGCATGAGAAATTTGACAAAGTTATAAGGTCAAATGGATACATGGTCAGCGAGACGGACAAGTGTGTTTACACGAAGTTCGCTGATGGAAGAGGTGTGATCGTTTGTCTGTACGTGGACGAATGCTTATCCTAGGTACAGATATGGGTTGTATCACGGAGACAAAGAAATTTATCTCGAGCAAGTTCAGTATGAAGGACTTGGGGGAAGCTGATGTGATCTTAGGGATCAAGATCATCCGGACAGACACTGGACTAGCGTTGTCACAGTCTCATTATATTGAGAAAATAATCACTCGTTATGGATATCGGGATCTTCTAGGGATCGATACGTCGTACAGGTGTGATCTGAAGCTGAAGCCTAATTCAGGAGAAAGCGTCAGGCAGCTGGAGTATGCAAGCGTAATCGGGAGTTTGATGTATGCTACTACTGCCACAAGGCCTAACATAGCTTTCATCGTTGGAATGCTGAGTCATTTCACGAGCAACCCAGGTGTTGAACACTAAAAATCTGTGAAACGGGTTATGAGATATCTTAAGAAGACTCAGACATATGCACTGTACTACAGCGAAGATCCGCCGGTAATGGAAGGCTTCAGTGATGCCAGCTGGTGCTCAGAGGTGGAGAGCGAGAGGTCCACAGGTTGATTCATTTTTACTATGGGTGGAGCTGCTATACCGTGGAAGTCGAAGAAGCAGACTATATGCTCTCGCGGTCATCCATAGAATCTGAGTTCTTTGTACTTGATACCGCAGCCGAGGAAGCAGAATGGCTTCGGGAGCTCATGTATGACCTTCCAGTGGTTGGGGTACAAATACCGGCGATACCGATATACTGCGACAACCAGACGACTGCGACGGTGGCATCAAATGACCTCTTCAACGGAAAGAAGAGGACTGTGCGGTTGAAGCACAGGGCAGTACACGATCTCATCAAGAGGGGTGTTATTGCAGTGATTGATGTTCGGAGTCAGGAGAACCTGGCAGATCCGTTCACCAATGACCTCAAGCGCCAGCTGGTCGATGACACAGCTTGTAAAATGGACTTGAAGGCATTCTGATATTGTATTATTGTATTCCTACCATAAAGTTTTATGCTAATAGTTTAAAGAGAAATCTACTAGGCATCTAGCTTTTGGTTCAAGGGAGGACCACTAATCGGAAGAATATCAGGAACGGTGGGTACATGTTCTATTGGGCATGGAGAGATTACGGACCTACAACCACTGTTGTCTACTGTTATTTTCTGCGAAAAACGGATCCTGTGTTAAGGTTGGCTTAAATGCCTTAATGAGTTCTCAGGCATAGTGAATGCCTGGTGTGCTTTACAGGAAGCACGGTAGAACAGCACTACAAGGAGTGAAACTCCATGCTACTGTGGGGTGACTCCACCATGAGGTTCCTAGGCATGGGGTAATGTCTCAGCTTTGCTAGCCAAGTCAGAGCGGCGTAGCACCGTAAATAGGCAGTTAGCCTAATGTTGTATGTTAAAATAAAGAGGAGAGTAGTCAGCACTACAAAGAGGAGGAGTTCCTTATGTTACAATGGCACGACACCACGATGAGGTACTCGGTTAGGGATAAAGCCTCTGCCTTGTAAGCCATGTCGTTGCGGCGTAACACCGCAAGGGAGCCTAAGGCTTCATGCTGGGTAGTTTGGCACTACAAAGAGGCGGTGGCCTCATGCTATAGTAGTATGACACTACAATGAGGTTTCCGTTACGGGGTAAGGCCTCGGCTTTAAGCCATGTCATAGCGGCGTAGCACCGCGAGGGAAGCGCAAAGTGCTTCATGCCATGTCTCTTTATAATGAACTCACCTATAGTGTATGGACAAAGAGATATCATGCCGTCTCTTGAGGGTAAACTTGTAGACGTCCAAAATTATACACTGAAACCAGGCTGGCACAGGACCTTTAATGTGTAGCCAGAAGCACATGTAACTACATTATGTGAGTGGAAAGAATTTCAGCTATGGTGCAGAATTCAAGGCTTAGTCCATTCTTGTATTATAGTCTGTTGTTTGACCCATACGGAAAGATTCAAATCGTCAGCGACATCTTTCCTAATGCATGATGGACAGTTACTGTAGGAAACACTTATACCCATATATAGAGATATGTGGAAGATTGTTGGATTTTGGCCTTTGTATTAGAAACTTTAGTCCCACATTGGCTAGGCCAAAGGAGTTGTATCTCTATATATTAGCTATGCTATTTTAGAGATGCACATGTGGTGTGGAGGTGCACATGGTTGTGCCATGTGGGGCTATTTTTCTAATGAAAAAAAGGTTAAATAAACAATTGAAAGCATTCATGCTTTTTGTTCTTGGAAAATTTATTTCCATGGGAGCTAAGCCCCGTAGGGGCTTAGCGACTCGGACTCGGGCTCATGAGGCGTAATGTGGCATTTTGTTGGCGCACTTTGCACTTAGCACGTCAGTATCGTCGCTAGGCGCATAGTGCGCTTAAGTTGCGCTCGTTGCGCGAGCCACTTGCGCGGCCAGATGTGCTGTCAGGTTGTGCGGCCAGGTTGTGCGGCCCAGGTTGCGCGACCAGGTGCGCGTCCAGTGGCGTGCCCAGTTGCGCGCGCAGGTGCGCGCTCAGTTGCGCGGGTGGCGCAGGGTGCGCAGGGCGCGCAGGTGGCGCAAGTGGCTCGGTGCGCGTTCAGCGCGTGGTGTACAAGGCGCGCGGGGTGCGCGAGGTGCGCAACTTGCTTCAGATCGTGCCTGTACATGATCTGAACGGTTACTGCACGTTCGGAGTGGTTATTACCCCTTCCCGAATGTTGTGCTAACCGGACAGTTGCTACTCGGGCCTATAAAAGGTCTCTTCTCTCTTCTAGGCAGATACAGAGAGTTACGAAAGTTTACAAGTGTTTCTTAACACAAGTAAACAGAGGCTGTGAGAGAGAAGAGAAGCTTTGCAACAACGTTGCTTTTGCACGGGAGTCCGTGTACGATCCAAGGAATCAGAAGAGCAGAAGTGTTCCAAAGTTCTCCGACGAACTTGCTGGTTCCTGGAAGCTATTCATGTGGGACAAATATAGCTTTGAGCAACGGTGATCATTCACCCCAGCAGGAGATCTTCCATCTATCGCATGTCATCTTCGCTACTGCTAGCAATTCGGATTAGTACCTTCTTTTTAGAAGTACGTCATTCGGTTGCTGTAACGAAATCTTTTTTAAGTTATTCGTTTACCAGAATCCTCCAAAGATTTCTGTTACGCACCTTTCCTGAAGTGTTGCGTTGAAATATTGTCTTTACAATTGTTTCATTTCCTCAATTTTTTATCAAAAATTGTGTTCCGGCAATGACAAGGAACAAATAGGAAGATGAACACCACTTCAAAAGAAGAAATAACTACGGGCGCTCACTTTTGCCTCTGAATGTGGAGGTACAAGACTACCAAAAATGATTGGTCGTAACATAAAAGTACTAAGGGAGTATACTCATTGCAAGAAGTTGGGACACTTGGAGGCGACTTGCTGGTAGAAGTATCCATATCTGAAGAATATAAAAAGTGTCGATGATCGTTCCAAAAGCAATAGCATTTGTTCTAAACTGATTGGTGGATCCTCATCTTAGCCTACCTTTTCTGACTCATGTTGACTTCTTCAAACCAAGTGATTTGAAGAATATTCATAAGTTTCTATAGGTGCTAAATGGTGCCAAGGTTTCATTGTCTCATGTTCTGATATTGCTCCTCTTTCCAATGAGTCTGCTTGGATTATCAAATATGGTGCTACTGGCCATATGACTAGCTCTTCTAATATATTTTTTATCATATGGCTTTCTTCTACTTAAGATAAAGTTAAAGTTGTCTATGGTTCCTTTTTTTTACCATATTTGGAAAGGGGATATTAAACTAGATAGTTTAACTCTTAGCTTTGCATTCCATATTCCTAAATTGCCCAGTAATCTCCTTTCAGTTAGTAGTCTTATAAAACTTTAAAATTTTCAGTAACGATGTTTCTTACTCATTGTCTTTTAGGATCTCCAAACGAAATAACAGATTGGCGAGCCCGTGAAATTGGACTATATCTTTTTCATGTAAAGACTTTATCACCTTGTCGGTCCTTTAAAACGATTTACGTAGTAATGTCAATTATTGCCACTCTCCGATTCCATTGAATCGCTAAGTCATTACCGGGCGTGATATCGTACAAATCTAAATTGTACTTTTGCAATGCAAAAATGTGCACGAATGATAATTCATTTGAACAAAAGATTATAATTATGTAACATCAGAAAATTAAATACACGACACTGGAAAAAATAGCATCTTTCACTAACAGTTTGCAACCAATTAGTACAAAATCTCCATACATTAAATACCATCTTGACTTACATTCATTAATAACAAAATGACTGATAAGCTATCATAAAATAATGCTTGTTATTCAATACATCATGCCCATTTTATTATATCGAAACCAAAATACCTTCAAAATGAACCTCCTTCAAAATACTTGATGAAGAGCTTTGAGTCACTTTGTCGACACTTCTACTAGCTTTGTGCACCCACTTTGTTTCCGACACATGTGGAGGAGGGGGGTTAGTACATTGGTGAATGCACCGGTGAGTGTAATCCAACTCACCTAGACTGATAGCGTAATTATGTGAACTATACAATTTATTAAATGTTCTTTCTATTAGCGGTAGAGTCAATTTATAGTTCATATCAATAGCATAAAGTGAAAGCAGAAAATATATCATATTATTTATTAGTGATTTTTTTTTACCACAATCGATGTGTGCAACCATGTATAATACAGAGATGACTACTTACCATCCCTGCAGAAGACATGTGTTAGCATGCAGCTGTCTATATTAGGATCATTAGTGAATTTGACACCATAAAGGACTATTACGTAGTATTTCGACGCTTCTTTCCAATCTGGATAGCTAGTCCCACTGAAAGTCATGTAATATCTCGTGCGTGAAACATGTTCCATATAATTTCACCCTATGTCGATTCTGTTCCAGTGTCCTAGATACCATTTTGAGAAAATTTAAACCTTGTGCACAAGTTGTCCATGACCATATCAATACGTAAACAGTTTAACTATAAAACATATGCATGATACATAACTGAAATAAAGTAATGTAAATCTCTACTTGTATATCAATGTATTCTCGCGATGTTGTATTATTCCAATTGTTACTATCAAACCATTTCGACTATTTCATGGTCCCAAACCGTATTCTGACAGTTATGTGGTAGCGCACCACAATTGTTCCACTTCTCATATGAAACCCTTACTACATAAATCTCATGCATAGATGCATCTAACCATTAAAATAATTTGTTGTTCCATTTCTTAGTGTTGCAACATACATGTGGCTTTCTTTTATCAGTTACATTCTACTAGGCATCATCAATCTATGGAAGTTGCAAGGAAACAAAGAATTTTTTTTGTTAAGGTGTGAAGGAATAGAAGAGAAGGGCTAGAACCACACACCGAAAAGAGAATTCATCGAGAGAATGAGAATCGTTTCGCGATAGTCAAGCTTCAGTTACACGATCTCCTGTAGTGACACCAACATCTTCCTTTCTCTCAGAATTCTCAGAATGAATACAGAAATCGATAAAAGCATACAACAGATACAATCATCAAAACCAGACACAAAAATACACTCATCAAAATCAAGCAGCGTAAACATCCAATGAAAATTACAATAAAAATGTATGTAAAGAGACACTTACATAGAGCTCATTCGCTAAGACACAATCAACTGTATTTTGGACTCATTCCAACAAAAGCCAATCCATGAATAGGAAAGGTTCTCTATGCATTCGTTTTGATCGATTAGATACCGAAAGATTTCCCTACTACTCGGTTCGGATTAAGTCAAACTAGCCACAAGCCAACACATAGTGCATTGTCCGGAGTGGGATACTACAGTTGTGAGTTTGCAGCCAAAATTATTCTTTGGCGTGCAAGGTTAGGTAGTTTGTCTTTTAAGTCTTTAAGTGTTCGTACACCTGAGCATTTTAGGTCCAGTATCGAGTCTTTTTATCAATTGTGTTAGTTTTTGAAACAGTTAAAAATTTCTATTCTCCATCTTTAAACACGGTGAATGTTTTGATCTATAATTCTGATATTTTGGGTCATTCTCATGTTGCTTTGTAAATGATAGTCAACTTTTTATTATTTTTATTTATAACTTTTCTAGATGTACATGGGTATTTTAATGAAAAATTATGATGAAATTCCTAAAAATTTTCAAAGCTTTTCTTAAAATAGTTGAAATCCAATTTAGAAAAAAAAAAAATATTAAATTTCCTTGCCCCGACATTGCTAGGGATATTTTGAAAAAACTTTTAAATGTTTTCCTTGAAGAAAATAGCAAAATATATCAAAGTTCATGTCTAGTAAACACACAAAAAATGGGGTGATAGAAAGTAAGAATGGGCATTTACTCGAACTAGAGCATTGTTGTTACAGTACACTGTTACTAAGAAGTTTTGTGCAGATGGCATCTTAACTGCCACTTATGTGATCAATATGCATTCTAGAGCTATACAAATAAAATATTCTAATTCTGTGTTAAGGCCTAACTCTGATCATTTTGTCTTCATTCCTCGTGTCCTTAGTTGTGTGTCTTTATCTATGTAAAAAATGAAATAGGATCTAAGTCAGACCCTAAAGTAGTTATTAAAGGGCTCTTTCTTGGATATAATCTCACTCATAAGGGCTATAAATAATTTGATAATTCTTTGGATGTGACCTTTCATGAGCCTTTCTTTTGTAAGCCTATTCGGACACCTAAAAAAGTTAAGTTGAATTCATCCTATCGATGGCATACTTAAGGACTCTTGTACTGAGACTTATAATGATTGATACATGCAAGAAGATATACTGGCAACATATAACTATGACCACGACATGTTCGGCAATCCCTTTTATCATTGTACTGTGTATCATATTGATTACTCCCGTATTTCTCCTCGTTGTTTGGTACCATTGTCTTCTATTTCCTCTGTTATTGTTATTATCATGTTTCTTAAGGCTCAACAAGAGACACATTTGCAAAGAGCATTGTAAGATGAGAGGGATAGCACGTCAAAACAATAGCATATAGGAGTTGGTTGGTCTACCCACGAACAAGAGACCAGCTCCTATGAGGTTGATTTATGTTGAGACGTTCTCTCTAGCCAAGCTCCACTCTATCAAGATGATTTTTATTTAGCTGCAAATTATTCTTGCCATCTACATCAACTAGATATCAAGAATACTTTCTTGAATCGAGATCTTAAATAAGAAGTGTAAACGGGGTCTCCGTCAAGATTAGATACTCATAAAATCGGAAAATAAAGACAAATATAGAGCCCTCAACTAGAGTCTTATTGAAGGAATGTGGTTGAAGAGACTCTTGCTCGAGTTGGGTCTCTCCCTTGAATTACCCTTTGGCTTCTACTGTGATAACTAGACAACAATCAACATAGCAAGTGATCTAGACCAACTTGATCGGACGAAACACATTGAGATTGGTTGTTATTTTATTCTGAGAAGTTGGATCCAAAGGAGTTATGCTTGATCTGTAACGTCAAAGATCGTTGACAACTAAAGATTTTGTTGGTCCTAGATTTGAGAGTCTTCTCGACAAGCTCAATATGTATGACAAATATATATATACTTCTTCCCTTGAGGGGAAGCGAAGATTAATGAAGATTGCATCCATTAAAGGAAAGTTACATCCATCAAAGAGGGAGATTCTTATTCGATTTACATTTCCTAGACTTGATTATGTTTTACTTGCTTAATTATAGATTATGATTTATTTTCCGATTTTATTTGGTTTACTAGTTTGACTAGGCTTGCTTCTTGATTCAATATTTTCCTATAAATAAGATGATGCCTATATTGTAAAATATAACAATCAGTAAAATTTCTTCATTATAGTTTTAACTCTAAAACATGCATATTGTTTCATACAGTTCTTTGATACAGACCTATATTACATCTGAATCTAGGTGGACTCTGAACAAATGCTAACTGTTAAAATAAATGTTCATACTTGGTTTAACAAATTTAGAAAAAAAGAGAAGACAAAAACTATTCAAATGTTCATAGTTGGTAATAGCAAAGACGTATGGAACTCCCACTATGCAACTCATGTAATTCGTGCGTTCAGCAACCAGCATGACTCTACAGCTCCTTAAATTAAGAAACAACTAATTAACTCATGACTAGTACTTCCAAAACTAATCAACAATTAACTCGTGACTCTAGTACTTCCAAAAGTTATCAACAATTAACTCATGAATCTATAACTCCCTACATGAATTCCTGTATTTAGAACACTCTATGCCATATAACCTTCTACATAGGATGTCATGTGGATGACACTCGTATCAATCAAGTATACTTCTCAACACAAACTATGTTCGATGCCATGTTGATTTCAGTTTGCAATGCATATTTTCACGAGTCATCATAATTTTGCTTGTTAATTAGCTGCTTTTAGTAGGAATGCAACTTTCCTCTTCTTTATCCCCGACAAGCATTTTTTTAAATATTTTGATATATTCATATTCCGAAGAGATACTTCTTTCCGTTTGTAGTATGTTGAAGACACTTGAGAAGTATCAAAAATCAAGTTATGGAGCACCTGATACTGGTGTACAAATAAGGGAGACTCAGGTATACATGATAGTTTGTTGTTTACCCTTTATAATTGATATGTTTAGATTTCTTCTGAGACTAATGTGCTTTTGTGTTTCTTATTTCAGCTTCCATTTTGCTTGAAATTTTTTCTCATTTTTTTATTTAATATCTCAGACCTTTCTGCTCTTACAACCTTGTTTGGCTTCTATTAACCTTAGATAGGCTTAACAAAAAGAATTGGTTGTAGGCAAATATATATATCATACTCAATCTTTATTTTTAGGAATTCATAATCTATATTCAATCCATGGTGCTTCCCGCAGTTTCCTACATATTGAGCTTCTCTGCCCCTCAATTTAGGTTGTCATCTTGTCCTCTACAGAAAATGATCAAAGTGCAAACATCGTAATTTATAATATAAGTACTATTATGTGTGCAAAGTACTTCTCATTGCATGGGGGAGAAGAGGATTGGGGATCGAGAGTACACCTGTATCCATGTAGTGAAAGGTGAAGCATTAGACTCATTGGTAAGGCAAGACATAAGCCTTAACACTTGAGGCATATGATCGCTTCTTGTTTGTTATACATTTTTGTAAAGGTGTATTTATCTTGTAAATAAATACGCCTTTACAAAAATAGGGTACGAGCTAAGTAACACTTGATATTATAAGTTCTAAAGTTCTACAAATTTGAAATTACTATAATATTTAACACTTATAATTATTATAACAAAACACATGATAACTACTATGTTATATAAACAACTCGTCTACACTGGAATATTTTTTCCTCATATAAGAAATAATCAAGAAAAAACCACTACAAAATGGAGGGTTTCTCCTTTGACAACCCTAGTCTTTGAAGCTAACACAAATATTAGGTGGATTTGGTTCCTCATGTACTATATGCCTCACTAGAATGGTGGACGAGGATTGAGATCACACTTCAGTCACATCTTTGGCCAAGCTTTACGTCTTTCAGGCAAAAAAGCCTTTGGAATGTTCCTCACAGCCTCGGGATATTTTCTCCCCATAATAAGTTGAGGCACATCTCAGGACCGACATTGTTTGGCTTAAAAAGCTAGGTTAATGCCAAACTAACATCGTATACTATCTCATTTGGAACAATATATACTCATATATATTGGTAAGTACCATGTGATATGTAAAAGCAACAACAGGCATCATACCTGTGTAACCTATGTCAATGAACTTCCAGAAGTACCCCCTTTATGTGAAATATCAAAATACATGTCTAGAATCTCTTGCTTCTTGATCTTCTAGGAATTAGCATGCTTGTTGAGATTCATCCGTCACAACTTGAGAATTCTATCCCCCAAAAAAAAAAAATCATTTATAATCTGGGAAATTGTTTTCCTATGTTGAATTCTGAAATGTTTCCAGCCAGCATGTATTCACCTATACCTACTGACCTATTAAGGCAAGAGACAGGTTAACTCTGAACCTCAATCACCAAAGCCCCTTTTTATTTAAGGCAATCACATACAGGTCGCAGCCAAAAATCTAGAGTATCTTACATCAACCAAATACTTATTTCTCTGTGTTCTAACAACCTTCTATAGTACATATCCCCATTTCAAGCACCATCAGCATTATCAATTATTATAGTGGTGGTGATGAAGATGATGATGTTACTTTATTATTGTTAATCTTCATTTACATAGGGATGGTCTTTATCTTGTACTTGATCTAGGCTTTATTATTACTTTTTCTTTTGCATGTTGAAGCATATATGTTAAGATGTAACAATACTAACTTTTGATGTTTTGAGTTCATGATCATACACTTGAGGTCTTCTTCTCCTTATATTACAGAATTAAAAGAAGCTTATTTATTTGAGTATCGAAAGAGAAAGTTAAACAGACAATTAAGCGAGCCTAAAACAATAACAGGAAAGCATTATGTGTATAGAGTAGTATTCATTGAGGATAGAAAAGAAAAAAGAGCTTATTTGAGATAATTTGGAGATGCAATAGAGAATTATACAGGCATACTTCGGTGTAGGTCGCAGAATCATAGTTAAAAGGGTTTTTTCCAGGAATCAATATATGTTAAAATAGGGCTATGGTAATTGCTAATTTCTAAAGTCGACATCTCCTGAAATAGAACCCAATAGGAAAACGTGAATCATGTTGATGACCGTAAAACATTGTGAAGGCTTTTTTTATTATTTTTCATCTTTGGTACAAAGAAGAAAAAAAAAATTCGTGAACCACCTTGGAACTCCGTACTTGTAAATCGTTAAGGGTGTAAATTGTTGAGCAAATTTTCAACCATCATACACAGCAATTTATGTTAAATCCATGTCATATTCTATAGATTATCTGAACCTCACCTCTTTAGTTGCTGCAGAGTCATCAAGAATATTTGAAACTGAAGGCACGTGTTGAGTCTTTACAGCGATCGCAAAGGTGAATACCCTATATAAGAAAATTAATACTGTGATATAGTTGGCTGACATCACTGTTACTGTTATTATCTTTGATGATGACGGCAACAACTCGAACTCTAGGAATCTCTTGGGTGAAGATTTGGGGCCTCTGAGCACTAAGGAGCTTGAGCAACTTGAAAGACAACTCGATTCATCATTGAGGCAGATTAGATCAACACGGGTATGCCTACCCCTCTTTGAACAAGAATATGAAACTTCATTACATGTAATCTAAATTCGCAAACTAGTTCCTGCTCATGAAAAGATGGGTGACAAGAACTTTCTTATCATGTAGCGTGCAACATAAAATGTAACATCTATTCCTTCACTATGTTCAAAAGATGTAAAAAAAAAAATCATCAGAAGCTTATCCTATTTATAATATGCAGACTCAGTATATGCTAGACCAGCTTGCTGATCTTCAAAGACAGGTATTGCATAGAAAAGATTACAGTTATATACTCTGGCATAATTCACTTACTAACATAAGTATATTACACCTATTTTGCAGGAACACATGCTCTGCGAGTCCAATAAGAGTCTCAGGAAAAAGGTACAAAGCTTTACGAATCTAAACAAATCTCCTGGCTAGAAACATCTTTGCTGTAGTAGTATTATCCCGGGTTAATTTGCACCAAGTGCCTGCAACTTTTCTCGCATCGATACCACATAAACTCTCTAAGTTGTACTTTGCTACCATGATCAGTTGGTCGAAGGTGTTAGCTAATGCTGTGAGCAAAAGCTCAACCCAACCTTTTATTTTTAGTCCCACATCGGTTGGACATAAGAAAGTTTGTGTATATATATTACCACTCACTCCTTTGCTTCATTAAAAGTTGTGTGTAGGAGCTCCATGGGCCACACGCGCGCTCCGCCGCCGTCCGTCCGTCCGTGCTCGGTTCGGTTTGCTCGGTTCGGTTCGCGGGTGCACATCTGTTGTGGGCGCCGAATGCCGAATTCGATTTCCTCTTCGGGTTGAACCTTGTGCTGAGTGCTGAAAAACGTTCTGTAACGTTTATTTTAATTGACTTATTAAATCTGTTATTATTCTCCTACGTTGGAAAATTCCTATATATACCTTGTCTCATTCCTTCATTTTTTACACTCAGAAATTACTTTCCGTCTCTCAAATTCTCGTACTCTCAGCATCACTGCTGTTCTCTATTGTTGCTCTGGACGGAGCTAAGTCGGGGTCATTCTCTCGACGTCGTGTGCGGCAACGAGATTCCGGTGGAGCGGGAATTTTACCACTAGGGGCGTTCGGATTCAGTCTGCACATAGACCCGAGCTAACTCTTAGGGCAGTGCTACGTGCACGACTTCCCCGGAGGCCGGTAACAATTTAATTTTTTTTTTTTATTATTGCAGATACAAACCGAAGTGTTATTGCAAAATTTCCAACAATCTAAGAGTTAGATCAATTTTACAAATTAATTATTTGTCTTCCTGTTTGTTGCTGTTTATAAGAAGAAGAAAAAAAAAATCATACAAGCTTCTGTTAACCATTGTTTATACGAAAAAAAAAAAAAAGCTTTTGTTACTGTTTAGTATACAAAGCTTTTGTTTGTTACTGTTTAGTATAAGCTTCTGTTTTCTTTACTATAAGCTTTTGGTTACTACATTTTGTTACGGAAAAATTTCCTTCATACAAGCTTCTGTTGAGTATAAGCTTTTGGTTGTTTATACGGGAAAATTTCCTTCATACAAGCTTCTGTTTGTTACTGTTTAGTATACAAAGCTTTTTGTCCATACAAACAAGCTTTTTGTTTTAGCCTTTTGTTCATCAAAATTTGTCCATACAAACAAGTTTTGTCAATACTTGTCCTTCATACAAGTTTCCTGTTAACAAACAAATTTTCTTACTATCAAATTTTATTACAACAATTATTTGCTATTGAAAACATTTAAAGTTTTCCTTTTTTTTTCAAGCAATTATTTGTTTTAGCTATAAAAAGCTATCGTGATTTATTTCATATCGGTACCATATTATTTGTTGTTACATATAACTAAGACTGCTATTATCAATTATCTTTTCATAGATCAATTATCACTTCCTAGATTGACAACTTAGACAAACATTAGTGTGTTACTACATTTTGTCAATACTAGTTTCTTTTTACTCAATATATATCAATTTAGGCTAAATCAAACAATTAACTGATTTAGTAAAATTCCTTTAATTTTAAAGTTCTAAAGTTAAGATTTGTTTGGGAACAAGCCGAAAGGGCCCTTCTGTCAACAAGACGAAAATTCGTCTACGCGACCGGTACTTAAGATCGTTCCTAGTGAACCTCCGCTTGCTGGGATCCGGCCCCTACAGCTAACCCAACCTTATCAAAACTTGAAAAACTAAAATTTTAAAGGTCTATTACTAAAATCATTTTAATTGTTAATTTTAGTTTAAAGCCGTCTTATTGAGTAAATATAATTTTACAGACTTTAGAAAACATGACTTCCAAGGAAGAGACTTTTTCTGCAAAGCCTGTAAAATTCAATGGCACATACTTCAAGAGGTGGCAAAGCCAGATAAAATTTTGGCTTACCACTTTAGGCCTGATTTTCCATTGATGGGTCCACGCCCATCTCAAATGATTCTGATGAGACTGAGTCTGACGTAGGGGTTTCCAAGTCCTCCTCTTCTACCAAGCCCAAGACCCTTAAGGAAATTGACTACCACTGCTTCCACAGAATCTTAAGCGCTATGTCGGAGTCACTCTACGACATATTTTTGAGTATAAAAGCGCTAAAGAACTCTGGGATGCTTTGGAAGATGAGTATGGTTGTGATGATGCTAGAATTGATAGATTCAATTCCACCACATTCAACCAATATGTCATGGTAGATAACAAACCTATCAATGACCAAATCTATGAGTTCCAAGAACACCTTAGGCAGGTTCAAGCCAAGGGAACTTTCTTTTCTACTAAACACAAAATAGGATGCTTGATAGATAAACTCCCTCCTTCCTGGTCTAAAGTGGCAAAAGACCTTCTACATCTACAAGGATCTATTACATACTCTCAAGCTCTACAAAAAATTAGAACAGAAGAGCAATATAGGTCCAAGACCAAAGCTAGGTCAAATGCCACAGCTAAGATAAACCTTGTAGAGAGCCATGCAAAACCTAGATCAAACAACCATCTCAAATCCAAGAAAAACTCCTTCAAAAAGAAGCAGAGTTTTCAACCTCATCATCAAAACCATCCTCACCAAAACCATCATCGCCAAAACCATCACCACCAAAACCCTCAACCCTAAAAACCTAGAAACTTTGGTCAGACTCAGGATCAAAGAAGATTTTGTTTTGTGTGTGGTAGAACCAACCATACAACCATCAACTGCTTCCAAAGGAAGAAAGAACCTATCCAGAACTCCTTCAAGGGAAAAGGCAAGCCAGAGGCTAACATAATTCTGAATGGGTCTTCCAGCTCCTTCAGGTCTGTAAGCTTTCAACCTGTAGTAAACATATCTTTCCATTCTGATGATTGGTGGTTGGATTCTGGAGCTAATGTTCACGTTTCATTTGATCGCTCCTGTTTTTCAACCTATCAGGAATCAGGTGGAGGAGGCATGACTCTAGGAGATGGCTCAACGGCACAAGTTGTGGGAAGAGAAAGAATAGATCTGAAGATGACATCAGAAAAAATTCTACCTCTCCATGATGTGCTTCATGTGCCGTCTGTCAGGAGGAATCTTGTTAGTGGATCCCTCCTTGTAGCCTCAGGATACAAAATTGTAATGGAGGCCAATAAAGTAGTTTTCTCTAAGAATGATCGGTTTATTGAAAAAGGATTTGTGAAAGATGGGCTTTTTGTTTTAAGTACCATGAATAAAATTTCCAATCCTTCTTTTATTGCAAATGTTGAATCATCAAATATTTGGCAAGGTAGACTAGGTCATGTGAACTTAGGATCTATTAAAAGAATGATGAACTTAGATCTTATCCCTAAGACTCCTATAGATGATGAACACAAATGTGAGATTTGTGTTCAAGCCAAACACACTAGATTGTCTTTTAAATCTGTCTATAGAGATTCTGAACTCCTAGAACTTATCCATATTGATGTTTTGTTATTCCAATAGGGTCTTGACCCGAGGCGGTAGGAAATACTTTGTTACTTTTATAGATGACCATTCAAAGTATTGTTACACCTACCTCCTTAAGACCAAAGATGAAGTTCTAGACAGATTCAAGGTCTATAAATCTGAAGCTGAGAACCAGTTAGATAGAAAGATTAAGATCCTTAGATCAGATCGTGGGGGAGAGTATACCTCAAATGAAATGACTAACTTCTGTGAAGAGCACGAAATTATTCATGAGGTAATTGCTCCTTATTCACCACAATCCTATGGAGTTGCTGAAAGGAAGAATCGCACTCTTTTAGATATGGTCAATGCCATGCTTCTCAGCTCAGGTGCCCCTGATAATCTTTAGGGAGAAGCCCTTTTGTCAGCGTGTTATATCCTTAATAGGATACCTAGTAAGACTAATGATAAGACCCCATATGAGTTATGGAAATGTCGGACTCCTAGGATCAACTATCTTAAAGTTTGGGGATGTCTAGCTAAAGTAGGAATTCCTGAACCCAAAAAGAGGAAGATAGCACCTAAGACTGTAGATGCTGTATTCATAGGATATGTCCTAGATAGTAATGCTAATAGATTTCTTGTAACCCATTCTGAAGTAAATGAAATCTCTAATAACACAATCATTGAAGCTAGAGATGCAGTTTACTTTGAGAACATTTTTTCCTTCAAGGATAGAACTCCTTCATCTTCCTCTAACCCTTCTCTCATTCCATCTACTAGTTCTCATGATCCAGTACCCAGTTCTCAACTTGAACAAGTCATAGAACCTAGAAGGAGTAAAAGAGAAAGGATTGAAAAGAATTTAGGAGAAGGATTCTTCACTTTTTTGATAGAGGGTGATCCCTCAACTTATGAAGAAGCCATATCATCTCCTGATGCCTCTTTCTGGAAAGAAGCTATTAACAATGAGTACAACTCCATCATGGAGAACAATACTTGGTTTTTAGCAGACCTTCCTTTAGGCAGCAAACCAATAGGTTGTAAGTGGATCTTTAAGAAGAAACTTAGAGCCGATAGTACCATAAAAAATATAAGGCTAGATTAGTGGCCAAAGGATTTACCCAGAAGAAAGGATTAGATTATTTTGATACCTACTCTCCAGTAGCTAGAATATCTTCTATTAGAACCCTTCTAGCTTTAGCATCCATTCATGATATGCTGATCCATCAAATGGATGTAAAAACAGTATTTCTAAATGAAGATTTAGAAGAAGAGATATATATGGAGCAACCTGAAGGTTTTATTGCTAAAGGTCAAGAAAAGAAGGTTTACAGATTAGTAAAATCTCTTTATGGCCTAAAGCAAGCTCCCAAGCAATGGCACAACAAATTTGATAAAGTCATTATAGAATTTGGTTTTGTGCCAAATGAATATGACAAGTGTTTGTATTCTAAAAATACAAATGGGAGTTGTGTTATTTTATGATTGTATGTTGATGATATCCTTATTCTAGGATCTTCACTGGAATTGATAAATAACACTAAGAATTATTTATCTAACCAGTTTGACATGAAAGACCTAGGTAAAGCAAACCTGATCCTAGGAATACAAGTGTCCAAATACAAAGAGGGCTATACTCTATTCCTAGCACATTCAATTGAAAAAATGCTAATGAAGTTTGAGTATTTTGACAAGAAACCTGCCCTTACTCCTTATGATAGTAATGTTGTTCTCAAGAAGAATGAAGGATCTCCTATAGAACAACATAGATATTCACAGATGATAGGGTCCCTTATGTACATAACAAATAGGACCAGACCTGATATTGCATTTGCTATTGGGAGACTAAGTAGATATATTAGTAACCCAAATCAGTCACATTGGACTGCATTGGACAAAATATTTAGATATCTTAAGGGAACTCTAGATTATAAACTTCATTATACTAGACACCCAGATATCATAGAAGGTTACTCTGATGCAAATTGGGTAACTGATTCACATGATTGAAATCCACTACTGGATATGTTTTTATCCTAGCAGGAGCAGCAATCTCCTGGGGATCATGTAAACAAACTATCATAGCTAGAAGTACAATGGACTCTGAAATGATAGCTTTGGATACTACATGTACAGAGGTCGAATAGCTCAGAAATCTTATTATGCATATACCTGTTTATGTTCATCCTATTCCTGCAATTTCTATAAACTGTGATAATAAAACTGTTATAGAACTACTAAAGCATGATTCTGTGAATGCTAAGATGAACAGGCACCTGCAGCTGCGCTTCAAGTCAATAAAGAGCCTATTGGGCAAATATGTGGTTCTTGACTATATAAAGTCAGAAAAGAACATTGCAGACCACTTGACGAAGGGTCTGTCTAGGACATTGATCCTAGAATCATCGAGGGGGATGGGGTTAAGCCCATAGTATAGTCACCAGCAGTGGCAACCCAACCGAGTCTGACTGGAGATCCCAAGAAGCCAGTTCAATGGGTAGAAACAAGCTGGACTAGGTGACTATTATGGAACACTGACATGAGATTAAATTCTCTTTAAAATAAAAGTCCAGGAGGCTGTACATGTGTACATTCATACATCATCCCTATGGTGACAGTGTTCCTTTTGTGATATGGATAGGTTGAGTTTAAACTCTTAATAAGTCCAAGCATGATATGCAGGGTTGATTCCTATCACCAACCCTTAAGGACTTACCTATATGAGAGGTCGTGAGGGCCACGACTATGGGACAGGGCGATCCTAGACAACTCTCATGAATGTGTAAAAGTGGGCATGGCCAATCAAACGCGTCACCCGATAGACCCAAGTACCTCTAGCGTACTATGTGTGCTATTTTCTGAGTCTGGTTGATTCAAGGCGTAGTCCATCAAGCTCTTCTTCAGGCAAAGATAATAGCCACTACGTGAGATTCAAGGATGTAATCCATCTCATTTATGCATAGTATACAACTGTCCAGATATTCTCTTATTCTTCTTTTATCTTTCTGTCTTCTATTACCTTGGAACTTGAGCTTTTGGGGGGGGATTGTTAGCTAATGCTGTGAGCAAAAGCTCAACCCAACCTTTTATTTTTACTCCCACATCGGTTGGACATAAGAAAGTTTGTGTGTATATATTACCACTCACTCCTTTGCTTCATTAAAAGTTGTGTGTCGGAGCTCCATGGGCCACACGCGCGCGTCACCGCCGCCGCCCGGCCCAGCTCGGCTCGGTTCGGTTCGGCGTGCATAACGGGTGCGGTACGTGCCCACATCTGCGGGCGCCGAATGCCGATTCAATTTCCTCTTCGGGTTCGGGCCGAGACCCTAAAAGATTTTTGCTCTTTTCTTCAAATTCTGACCGTTACAAATTTTAAATTCCATAACGTTCACTATTCAAATTCCGTCCAGGTTCAATGAACCTTGTGCTGAAAAACGTTCTGTAACGTTTATTTTAATTGACTCATTAAATCTGTTATTATTCTCCTATGTTGAAAAATCCCTATATATACCTTGTCTCATTCCTTCATTTTTTTACACTCAGAAATTACTTTCCATCTCTCAAATTCTCGTACTCTCAACATCACTGCTGTTCTCTATTGTTGCTCTGGGCGGAGCTAAGTCGGGGTCATTCTCTCAACGTCGTGTGCGACAACGAGATTCCGGTGGAGCGGGGATTTTACCACTAGGGGCGTTCGGATTCAGTCTGCACATAGACCCGGGCTAACTCTTAGGGTAGTTGCTACGTGCACGACTTTCCCGGAGGCCGGTAACAATTTTATTTATTTATTTTTATTGCAATACAAACCGAAGTGTTATTGCAAAATTTCCAACAGAAGGTTCAGGTGTTTTGCGCTTAGACTGATAAGGCCATCTTACCTAGCGTTAATAGTCTTCTATAGAGCTGTTAGATTATAGGTAATTTCTAAAGGCACTCCACATTTTACTCCAGGACAGCCAATTAGGACTGCCAACAAAGTTGGTCGTCATTGAGGATTGCTAACTTCGTTCACAGTTTATTTTAATATTCAAATTTTTTAGGACTGCCTACTTCGTTCACAGTCTATCATAATATTCAAAAAATTTAGGACTACCAACTTTGTTGGCAGTCCTACTTTATGCTAGGACTGCCAACAAGTTGGCAATCCTATGACTGGGTTGTCCTAGAGTAAAATGTGGTGTGCCTTTAAAAATTACCTTATTATATCATGTATAAAAAGGTTGCAAAATGAGTTCTTTTGTGATGGTAGAAATCATGAATTCATTTCATATGTTTTACATCTGATCTGCACTTGGTAGTTGACATGAAATAGAATATGGTCGGATTGTATTGATTTGTGCAGCTGGAGGAAAGCAACCAAGCTACTCAGCAGGCATGGGAAGCCAATGCAAATGCGCTAGGATACGGCCGACAGCAAACTCATCCCCAAGGTGGGGAGTTCTTCCATCCTTTGGCATGCCAGCCTACTCTACAGATGGGGTATATGCTCTTTCACTAATAATCAACTTCATTTCAGTTCATTACATATGTTTCATCCTCCTTTGTGTATTAGTTACAGTGAAAAATGATTCAATATGTTTGACAGGGTTGGAACCTATTTAGTTTCTTCAATCTATTGTTACTCCAAAAAATAATAATAATAATAATAATAATAAAATCTCTGCTTAATTTCAGGTTCCAAACTGAGCAACTCTCTGGTCCAAGTACAAGTACTTACACACAAGGCTGGCTCCCGTGACTCTGTCTGAGTCGAGTCTCGTCTTGCTAGTGGTTTGCCTCCCCTGCCCTCCCCTCCCCTCGGCTACCGCCACCGGGGTCTGGATGAATAATGGAACATGTAATAAACTCGACGGTGATGCACTTCCTATGTTTGTTCTGTACACTATTTCCTATCATTTGGGATATGTTCTGTAAGCTTTGCTTCCGGACTAGGGAAGACCTAAGTACAAAATTATGTTATATAATGCTTGGACAAACGGCATGCACATTTCAGTTGGTTTTGAGTTCATGTCCGAACCAAAACAATGTTATATGATCATCGTCCAAACCCTACTCTTGGGTCTCTCGGTGGGAAAACCCGTAGATTTTATAAAAAGCTACAATCAAACTAGATAATAACAGGGAAATAAAAATGTCTAGGTATGATGTATGTAATCACATGTTAAATTGATTGTATACCCAGAGTTTAAAAGCATATCCCAACATAAATGCTGCTCACAAACAATTCCATGTAACCTTCATTAGATCTTCATAATAATCCGTAATGATCATTGACAAAAGTGGACATGGCCTCAAATTAAGTGATGTTTATATACTAAAATAACCCCATTAGTTCAAAGCCCATCTGGCTAGAGAGTTGAATTCATGCTGCAATATAATTTTTTTTAAAACCCTTCTAAAATCATGTCAAATTTTTTGACACCACTAAAACAACATAATTTGCGCTGCAACATAATTTTTTTTTAAAAACAATTGTATTCAAGAATGGAATCTTATTGGATATGTCCGTATTAGTTCATCCCGAATATGATGTATTGAGCCACTATTTTGCAAATACATAATTATCATGAATATATCAATCATTTCTTTATTTTTCGATCACCAGGAAGGACCAGAAGGGACGAGAAATATCTTGTTTTTTTCTTCAAAATGTATGATCTCTAGTAGACTTCTCAGTAGAATTCAAACCCATTGACGTTCTGGCCATATGTTATCTTGTAACAATCCCAAAAAATTCTGGGAATAATAACAGAAGCACAACCAAGTTCATTATGATAATCGATTAAAAGATAAATAAGAACATATCCGGGAAGCTTCATGTACAGAATCAAGACAAAGCACTGAAACGCCATTTTGCAAATATAAGGAATATAATTGATCTTAATTGCACCAAGGATATCTATGATATTAGAAAACAGAGGAGCAAATTAGAAGGGACCATCAGTTGCATAGCACCATAATAACATACATGAATTGCTCAACCCAGTAAAAAAAATTCCTTAATTTGAAATGCAAATATAAATTCTGCAGGTCCAGGTATCAGACCCAACACCTCTAGCATTTATCAAAATTTTACCCAAGTCAAATTATACTAAACAAAATTTACATATTAGAAAAGCTCTAATCCTATTACAAACTACATCCTTTAGGAAATAACGAGTGGTAAATAATAAGTATCATAAATAAATAAACCATCTAATGAAACACCGATCTAATCTTTGGCGCTCCGGAAAGGCAGACTGCAATTTCTCTTGTTAATGACCTGATAATTCAAGTCTGTCAACCAATGTAAGTGTTCCCTCAGACTGGATGGCTAGCATTCAGAAGGACATGGACCGATTTTAGCAAGTTGGGAAGCAATGGAGAGGAGGTATGCCGCAGTTTGAACAAGAGAAGGGCCCAACTATCTGTGCCACCTTGTATATGGTCTCTTGGTAACGCCACCGAGCATCTGCTAAGTTTACGAAATGATTTGTGTCAAATTTAAATGAATCAGCAACAGATGACTGCAACGAATTTATTTGCAACAACTACGCGTATCCAAGGACAAAGGTGACATTCATGCTTCCATTGGCTAGCCTGGTAAAATATTGTCTACAAGCTACAATGAGATTCCAAAGGGTCTGAAATACTATAAACTTTTACCATCATTCAATATGTGAAGTTTGCAAGGTCTTCGGGGTTAATTTGCACTTTAATAATACCCTGAACTATCAACTTTTGGCACTTTTAATAATACCCTGAACTATTTTTTTGAGCAACTTAATACCCTGAACTTTTCTATGTTTTGGCAAATTGCTCCCTCCGTTAGTCTACCATCCCACCACTATTGCCCTTCAAAGTTATGGTATGGCTCCTTGTACTTTCATGCGCTGCTAATGAGAAAGCAATGCTAAGATGCGCTACTGAAAAATCAGTCCAAGTAGGACTATAACAAGACTGCTCCGCCTCTGTCGTTGCCACTCCTCCCCCGGCTACCTCTGTTACCGTGGCTCCGCCCCCTGTGCGACAGCCCATGAAATTGCCTATTTCGTGCAACAAATGGGGCAGACACTAATCTGGAGAGACCTGGGCCACCAATAGTACCCATTCAGAGCGGCGAAGGCAGCCGGAGAGTGAGCAAGCTGGAGGAAGGAAGGTTGGGGAGGGAGTGGGGTTAGGGTTACCCCACTAAGAAAGAAAGATGATATTTTTGGATGGATAAGAAAAAGTGTATATTTTTAGTTTTTCTTGTAGAAACTTTTAAAAAAATTCAAAGGAATAACAAATTACCATAGAGGCTGTATGGTCTTTTTGTGCTTACCATTAGCTATAACTGCAAAATGAACAATAATTCCAGGTATTAAAGTGGAAATAAAAAGTTCAGGGTATTAACTTGCCAAAAAAATATTGTGAGGTATTGAAGTGCAAAGAGTTGAAAGTTCATGGTATTTAAGTGAAAATTAGCCAAAAGACAATACTATAGTTTAAGATCATTATAAATAGCTCGATTAGGTACTTTACTCACTCGGTATTCCTGCAAAAATAAAAGCACCCAAGACTATTTCATGCACCCTTCCTTCGTGCAACTCTAACTTGGAGAATGAGATGCACTTCCCTTTTGAATATGGACCTCAACTCCTCATTAGCTTCAATGCCTATTCTCCTGTTACATAGATAATCAGGAAAAAGAAAAAAGAAATTCAATCGAAATTTGGTTAGTTTTATGATATACGTTTTTAATGCCACCCACTATACCAGAGACAAAATAAACTCCAGTGATGACATGAAGCAAAACATTTTTTTTTGCAAATCTCAAAACAAAAACAAAATACAATAGATACAAAGACCATTTTGAAAATGGGCTGGGGGTTGGAATGAATGTTCTCAGTTAGAAATGAATGGCTAAAGAACATATGATAAATACACAATACAGCCAGAAATACCCGATCTTAGAGCCGTTTTTTCCAACAAGAATTTGGCGCTGGCTTGGTTTTGGGGTGATAAAGTGCTGCTCGATTCTTAGAGAACCATTCCTTAGTTCCTTCCAGTCCATTAACCGGTGTTCAATAGCATATGGAATTTCCTGAAACAGAGGGGTAATCACCATAAGCCCTCACATAAAATGTAAGAAGCAAATTGATTTCAGGATTACCTGGTGAATATGGTTTAACATCTTTTCTCGAACAACCTCCAATGCTATGCTTTTCATAGTTTCTTCACTCATGACCATAGGTTCTTCATCCCAAGGTCTTGGAACTGCCTACACATCCAAATATAATGCGAGTTTCCAATAGATTCAAAAAAATTGTTGGCAGTTCGAAAGAGAATCCAGTGCAAAGTTTTGAACTTTTACGGTTGGTTGAATGAAATTTACATGCCATGTGTTTAAAGGCCAGCATCTAAGACATAAATACACAATTGAAATTGCATCAGCTACAGACTACAACTGTGAATTGAGGCTCCAGAAAAACTATGAGAAAACTACACAAGTAGTTGTGAACCTGATGTCAACCCTCAGATGGCGAAGAATTCCTGACCAAGAGTGAGGCTTGATATAAACCCACCAATCCAGTTTGAGGTTACGAAAACTACCTATTAGTCAAGTAGTTGAAGCTTGTGTAACCAAGGAGCGATCAGAATGCATAATGGAAAAAGGTTCAAATGTAAGATGGAAGTAAAATGATTAAAAACCACATTAGGTTTCATAATCTTAGCAAAAATACAGAAGAAATCAGCCCGTTGCAGGGCTCAGAGAATGCAGGCAAAAATTCACAACATAACTCTTATTAAGACACTCCACAATTAATAAGAAATTTAAACATGAAACAGCAAGTCGGGCATGCTAACAGTGACAAGGAAGATTTTGGAAATAACATTGTGGATTACCTCATATGCCAATGACCAGCAAGTCGGGCATGCCAACAGTGACAAGGAAGATTTTGTAAATAACATTGTGGCTTACCTCATATGCCAATGACAAGCAAGTGGGTAACAATGAGAAGAAAAGAAAGAAATGTATTTACTGCATGATGCAAACATGACACCCGGAGGCATACGTAGAGAAGCAGTAAATAAAAAAAATAAACAAAAAAACCTACACACACACACACACATACGTATGTCAAAGCCTCCTGACTCTAGTGGTCAGCAGGTGGAGACATAACGCTCCTGGCCGGGTGGTTCGGGATTCGAATACACGGAGAAGCGGATTATTCCTTTCCATTAATAAATGGTGGCTACGTATGTCAAAGCCTCCTGACTCTAGTGGTCAGCAGGTGGAGACATAACGCTCCTGGCCGGGTGGTTCGGGATTCGAATACACGGAGAAGCGGATTATTCCTTTCCATTAATAAATGGTGGGAGTAATATATATATATATATATATATATATATATATATATATATATATATTGTTGAGAATCAATAAGGGACTTTTAGTCCCACATCGGAATTTGTAGTATGTAGAGGAGCTAGACTCCCTATAAGTAGTGAAGTAGTCCATCAATAAAATCATCCCAACTATTATTTTCTACATGGTATCAGAGCCATAACTCTCTCTCTCTCTCCACACACAAAAAAAAAAAAAAAAAATTTAGCCCCCCCCCGGAGCACCCCCCCCCCCCGACCCCCCCCCTTCCCCCCCCCTCCGGAGCAGCCCCCCCCCCCCCCGACCCCCCTTCCCCCGCCGCCCCCCCTTCCCCTCCAGCGCCGCCCCCGCCGCCCCCCCCCCTCCAGCGCCGCCCCCCCCCCCCTACTGCTGCCACAGCAACCTTTTTTAGGGTTTTTTCGCTGTTCTGCAAAAAAACAAAAAACAAAAAAAAAAAAAAAAAAAAACAAAAAAAAAAACAGATTTCCTTCTCTTTAGAAGATCTCTGTTGTTGCCTTCGAGAATCAGTACCTTCTTTTTAGAAGCTCTACTTCGAATACGAAATCTCTTTAGATTTTCGTATCTCAGAAACGTTGTCTTTACAAACGTTTCTGCCCGGCTGGTATACCTCTGGTTTGTCTCATGCAAGGAGGCACAACTACGTTGGTTATCCTTGAGCCGTCCGAACGCGTTATCATGACGCGGTTCTAGTTGGTCGTATATACTACGACATATCAGTGAGGGATCTCGTTTTGTTGTTTCCCCCGATAGCTGCCTAAGACGAAGACGACTCAAAAGAAGACGACTCAGGAAACAACAACACCTCACTGATTGCAGTTGAAGAAGTCATGGATTCCATCTATGGGAAGTTGACAGCAGAAGAAATGAAGGTCCTGGTCGAGGATCTCCTGACCAAGAGATTACCAGAGGCAATCCCACGCGTGACCCATACTGATGTGGGTCCGTCACCGTACAAAATGGGGAAGTTGGACAAGCTGGAGACGAAGTTGGAAGGCACGACCAACTACTTGAAATGGTCGCGGCAGGCGATGCGGACGCTGAAGGGACGTGGCTTGGTTGGTTATGTAGATGGCCACACCAAAGCCCCTGTCGATCACTCCTCGAAGGAGTTTGCTGTGTGGGACATTGTCAACAATGTCGTGGCTGGTTGGTTAACAGCCTCTTTGACCGACCAAGTGTCGGGTAACGTTGAAGCAATGGAGGGAGCTGCTGATATCTGGAGAACGTTGAAAGACATGTACTCCGGTTCAGGTAACCCCATGCGAGTCTTCCAACTGCAGGATGAGCTCGATCGGGTAATCCAAGACGATCGTACCATCTCTGAGTACGCTGCCTTGTTGAAGAAGTACTGGTCTGATCTTGACCATTATGATCCTCTTGGCATGGAGGATGCTCAGGTTGAACCGGCTTTTGCGAAATATTTTCAGAAATTTCTGGATTATATCTCGCGGCAACGGATGATGAAGTTTTTGAAGGGGCTCAACCCTGCATTTGAGCAACGGAGGAATGTCCTTCTAGCCCAACCGATGCTGCCGACATTAGAAGACGCCATAGCTGCCATGGCACAAGAAGAAGCACGGTTAAAGCTGATGCCTACCAAGGGTATCTCCCAGGGGGAGGAGGCTGGAGTTGACACATCTGCTCTTGCCACTTTCCAACAGTCTCCTTCTATGGGAGGCGTTTGCCACAACTGTGGTGACACAGGGCATTACATTCGCTTTTGCCCAAAACCGACACGGAGTCCCTCGAATGGTCGGGGCCGTGGTCGCGGTGGACGACGAGGTGGTCGAGGCAGCTACAGTGGTGGTAGGGGCACTTACTCTGGAGGCAACAAGGCGCATCTGGCGGATGAATGTGGGGACAATCAGCTGGCGGACATCACTCCATTTGAGAGAGAAGTTCTCGAGAAGATGCGCGGCTCAAAGCTTGGTTCTGGTGAAAGACAAGTCATTCCTGGGACGCCGTCCACTACAGGAGATTACTGCACTTACTTCTCCCAAACCAGTGCCGGTATACCTCCGCGTGCTCTTGCATCTGTCTCTCAGCCAGCTTGGATTATGGACTCTGGGGCATCCTGCCATGTCACGGGGTCCCGAGGTGAGTTCCGGGAATACTCTACTGTAACGCCGCCGGAAAGCATTCAGACAGCTGATGGTACCTCCAGGCCTGTTACGGGTAAAGGCACTGTCGATTGTACTCCTTCCATCACTCTATCTAATGTCTTACATGCTCCTTCCTTTCCTGTAAATCTTATATCCATTAGCGCCATTATCCTTGATCTAAACTGTATTGTTTCCTTTGATATTCCTAAGGTAACTTTTCAGGAGAAGGGAACGGGGAGACGACTAGGCACTGGCACATGGCATAAGGGTCTATGGTACTTGGACAGGAACGGTCTGGATAGAGCACTGGCATCTTTGGTTGCAGACGCACAACCGGAAGTACGAAGTCGAAGTGTCGAAGCCGAGCTGCTCCTTCACCATCAGCGTGTAGGACATTCTTCTTTTCCCGTTATTAGTCGACTGTATCCGTCCTTATATCATAAAGCAAATAAAGAGTTGTTAGTTTGTGATGCTTGTGAGTTGGGGAAACATACAAGAAGCTCCTATGTGAATTCTGGGCATCGATGTTCTGCTGCTTTTGATATGATTCATTCTGATGTGTGGGGCCCTTGTCCTACAAACGGTGTTAACGGTTATAGATGGTTTGTTACTTTTATTGACTGCTCTACCCGCGTAACGTGGGTCTACCTGCTGAAGAATAAAGGTGATGTTTTTGAGGCATTTCACAGCTTCCATCAACGGGTACAGACACAGTATAATGCTCGTGTTAAGTGTTTCCGGTCGGATAATGGGACGAAATATACCCATAAGAGGTTTGCTGCGTATTTATCCTCTCATGGTATACTGCATCAAACCTCTTGTGCATATACACCGGCTCAAAATGGTGTTGCCGAACGAAAGAATAGGCACCTGCTGGAGGTAGTTCGGACAATGATGCTGGCTATGAATGTCCCTAAATTTTTGTGGGGACAGGCTGTCTTGACAGCCTCTTATCTCATCAACAGGATGCCCTCTCAATTACTGGACTGGAAGACGCCTTTGGAAATGCTAACGGGGACAACTGCGTATACCGTTCCTCCGAAAGTATTTGGTTGCGTATGCTTCGTCCACGATAACAGGCCTGGCGGGGGGGGGAAAGGGGGGCTGCTCCGGGGGGGGGGGGGGAAAGGGGGGTCGGAGAGGGGGGGGGGCTGTTCCGGGAGGGGGCTAAAAAAAAATTTTTTTTTTTTGTGTGGAGAGAGAGAGAGAGTTATGGCTCTGATACCATGTAGAAAATAATAGTTGGGATGAATTTTATTGATGGACTACTTCACTACTTATAGGGAGTCTAGCTCCTCTATATACTACAAATTCCGATGTGGGACTAAAAGTCCCTTATTGATTCTCAACATACACCGGGACACAGAAGGGTTACGTATGCTGGAGCCCGGTTGAACGGAAGCTGTTTGTAAGCATGGACGTTACATTCAGAGAGCTGGAACCTTATTATGGTTCGGACGAAGGTTCTGCGTTTGGGAACATGCCTCACACAGCAGGTGTTAGACGTGAGGGGGAGGTAGTACGCCCAAACGTAGTTGTCGGATCGGTACCTTGTCCTGTCGTGACAAACTGGAAGAAAGGGGGAGAAAGCATCGATGATACTGATACGGAGGATGAAGAAGACAATACGTACATTACGCAGGGGGAGAAGCAGACAAGGGAAAAGGAGCTCCAAGTTTACAGAAGAAGACAGCAGACGTCCAGTACTGTGCCGTGTCCTGTGCCAAATGTGCCAAGTCTCTCGTCTACTCATGCCCCAACTCCTGAAGATGTTATTCCCGTACCAGATCACTCGGATTCGGAAGCGGGTCTCTCCGACTCAGATGGTATGCTTTCCCCACCACCCATTGCTCCCTTAAGGAGGTCTTCTCGCATTAATGCGGGAAAGGCTCCTATTCGTTATCAAGATTATGAACATGATATCGCCAACTACTTGTCTTATTCTAATATCTCTCCGACTTATCAAGCCTTCCTCACTTCGTTAGACTCCACTTCTTTACCTAAGAATTGGCAGGAAGCAAAGAAGGACCCAAGATGGAAAGCTGCAATGATGGAAGAACTTGGGGCACTAGAGAAAAATAAGACATGGGAGCTGGTGCCATTACCTGAAGGGAAGAAAGCTGTAGGATGCAAATGGGTGTACACAGTGAAGGAGACACCAGAAGGAAAAGTTGAGCGGTACAAGGCGAGACTGGTTGCAAAAGGCTATACCCAGACATATGGCATCGACTATGATGAGACTTTTGCCCCAGTAGCGAAGATGAGTACCGTAAGAACGCTGGTCTCCATTGCAGCAAACTATGGGTGGAAGCTACACCAGTTAGACGTAAAGAACGCATTTCTTCATGGAGACCTACAAGAAGAAGTATACATGGAGACTCCTCCGGGGTGCTACTCTGTGTCAGATTCAGGTGAAGGAACGTCACATGAAAAAGTGTGCAAACTGAAGAAGTCGCTGTACGGGCTGAAGCAATCTCCTCGAGCCTGGTTTGACAGATTCAGAAAGGCTGTCACTGGCATGGGGTACCATCAGACAAATGCAGATCACACGGTCTTCCTCCAGCATGCAAGAGGCCACATAACTATACTTGCTGTATATGTGGATGATATAGTGATCACAGGTGATGATGCTGATGAGATCACTAAGCTGAAGACGAAACTCGCCAAAGAGTTTGAGGTGAAGGACCTGGGAGAGATGAGATACTTTTTGGGTATCGAGGTGTGTAATGGTGAACAAGGAATTGTTCTCTCACAAAGGAAATATGCACTAGATCTGCTGAAGGAGACAGGAATGCTGGGATGCCGAGCAGCAGTCACTCCAATTGACCAGAAGTGCAAGATGGGAGCAGAAGCAGGAGAGCCTGTTGATCGCGAAAGGTATCAAAGGCTAGTAGGCAGACTGATTTATCTAGGGCATACTCGCCCTGATATCTCATTTGCAGTAAGTGTTGTAAGCCGCTATATGCATGATCCAAGAACGGGTCATATGGATGCAGTATTTCAGATCCTAAGATATCTGAAAGGGACGCCGGGAAAAGGACTGTGGTTCAAGAAGAATGGATGCACAGATGTTGAGGGATACTGCGATGCAGACTGGGCAAGCTGCATAGACGACAGAAGGTCTACCACAGGGTACTGTGTTTTTGTAGGAGGAAACCTGGTTTCATGGAGAAGCAAGAAACAGTCAGTGGTAGCACGGTCGACAGCTGAAGCAGAATACAGAGCAATGGCTCTAGGAGTATCAGAATTGCTATGGGTAAAGGCGCTGCTGACAGAGTTGAAGCTAGACAAGGGGACACCATTGCACCTTCTGAGCGATAGTCAAGCTGCGATAAGTATAGCGAACAATCCGGTTCAGCACGACAGAACGAAGCACATCGAGATCGATCGATTCTTCATCAAGGAAAAGCTGGAACAAGGGATACTGAAGATTGACTATGTTCGCTCAGAAGAACAAGTGGCAGACTGTCTGACTAAGGGTCTTAGTTCATTGAGTCTGTCAAAGCTATGTAACAAGATGGGGATGATTAATATCTATCGCCCATCTTGAGGGGGAGTGTTGAGAATCAATAAGGGACTTTTAGTCCCACATCGGAATTTGTAGTATGTAGAGGAGCTAGACTCCCTATAAGTAGTGAAGTAGTCCATCAATAAAATCATCCCAACTATTATTTTCTATATATATATATATATATATATATATATATATATATATATATATATAGATAGATAGCCAACAATCAGAACGCTCAAGCTTTAAAGCTTATAAGTAGAATGTAAATACACAAGCAACAAACCAATATTGTTGTTTACTGTCTTGCTTCTAGAACACACCAATATTGTTGTTTACTATATAGATAAGTAAATTAATTAGTTACTAATACTAACCATAAATCGTATGATGTATTATTAATTACACCTATTTTATATATAAGTAATATCATTTTATAACTTCATATCTTGGTTATATAATAATTTAACTAAAGAATACATATTTAACATTGAAGCAAAGGTATAATAACTATACTTCTCTATCTTAACTTATAAAATTTTCTTAGATCCTTCTATACTTCAACTTGAAATCCACAAGCGAGACAATTATAACTCCAATATGGAAACAACAAGAACCGAGTTTTCTTGTTATATTGATGTACTCTTTACAAGCGAGACAATTATAACTCCAACCAAGCCCAAAGAGGAGAAGCCAAGGTAGTTACCCCGTCCCTGCAGCTGCCTAGGGAGTTCTTTCGTACATAACTGGGTAAGTATTCTACTGCATAATCAGCCATCTAACTTTACCCAAGACCAATATAATTGTTATCCTAGTAAGGCTGTTACTCAAGCCTAAACTTGCCAGATTTGACTAGCCATCAGAGTGATCAAAACCAGCTGATAAATCGAACTCAATGAGGCATTCAGCACAAGTACTACCACATTTAACATACATTAGTAGTATGTCTCTAGACAAAACTCATATCCATGAACATCTTATTCTAGTTTACAAAATATATTATACACTCCACATCTATTGCAGCCAATCTGCAGAATCCAATTCATAAAGTTAACAATATAGCAACAATTTCAAAGATCCATCGCTAGTTGAAAGGTAAGCTTACTGAAGTAAAGGATGGAGGTGGAAGGAATTTGTCGAGAGGTGTCCAATTTCTGGTTTGGCGTGAGAGCAATTTGGCAATAAGAACCATTTATTCAGTTTGATGCATTATAGTTTATATAGAGTTCTAAAAAATCATAAGCTGGCACCATTCATTTGCGCAAAAATCATAACACATGACAAGATAGCGAACCTGATCCACCAAATACTGGACAAGGCTTTTCACTCCTGAACCTTTTAGTCCGGATACCATGAAGTACCTGCAAGACCGAAAAGCAAGTAACTAGAGAATGAATTTTGAGAATCAATAAGCCACAAAGAATTATAACTAACCTTTGAAAACCAGGAAGACCTTCAAATTCATTAGCAACCTTCAACAGATCTTTTTTATCCTCTACTAGGTCAACTTTATTCATGCACAACACCCTCTTCTGACTAGGCTGTTCTTGTGCACCTAGATGTTTGATCAGATTTACCACCCGCATATCAGGCCTATATAAAGGGAAAAATGTTTCAGCGAGTTCTTTCCATAATTGGTAATAAAAAAAAATTGCAAAAATTCAAAACTAGATCTTCTTGTGTGCCGAAATTGGATGTATTCAATGTGCAGCATCGTTAAAACCAAAACAAACTCAAATCTAGTAGTTCTTGTCTTCCACTCACAGTACAATACTAATGTCTGAATCCAGTATTAAAACTAAGATCTGTCCAGTTGAACCTGTAAAGAAAGTACAAGCATACTATATACCCTATTTAAAAAAATATAGACACAAGACGCAAACTCGATATGAACACATATACATGGACATGGAACTGGAACTGGAACTGGTTTTGGCATATACTAGTGTAGTTTGGTGTTTGTGTCATGTCTAACATGTATCGAACACGAAGGGAACTGACATAGCATCAACTTTGGGTATCTTCCTAGCTATATGCTAAATATTCTAGATACTAAAATAAGTAATATCATCACTTAAAAGTAAATATGTTGGAAAAAGCTTTATAAGAGCAACATCAATGACCTACTGTACTCATTAATGCAACAATTCTAATAGCCGAAGACCAAGATTCCAATACTTGGAAGCTGCAACAAGGAGATTATTCAAATACTGGAAGCCAGCTATATCACTAGTTCCAGCTGCTCCTTCAACTAAGATTTATATCACTGCTACTAGTGCATCTATTTGTCTCTGCAGTTCATGTCCAAACCACCTCAAATGATTTCTCTTATCTTATCCTCAGTTTACACCATCCCCAGCTACCCACAATACATTCATCCTTATAGTAACTCTCAAGTGTGTTGCAACTCATCCACGTTAACGTTCTCATTTCACTTGTTTTATGCATTTTCTTAACAGCTAAACATTCCAAACCGTAAAGCATGCCTAGTCTTACAGTTGTCTTAAGAACTTTCAACTTCAAGGGCATCTTAAGATAACAAAGAACTGCCGAATCTAATTAAGATACCCTTGCATATTAATGGCCAAAGGATATGTTTTATTACATAAATAACATCCTTCTTAATCTCAGTATTTTAAGATCACAAAGCACTCTGGAATTAGTAATTTAGATGCCCTTGCATATTAACGGCCAAAAGATACATGTTTTATACCATAAACATCATCTTTCTCGGTCTCTCAATCAAGATAAATAATTGATCCTAAATGGTTAAAACTATCGCTCATGTATCTTTTGGCCATTAATATGGACCACTCATTTCTTAACAAACTCTTACTGAAGTTATATTGCAATGCCCGTATATCATCCAACTACTTTTAAATCCTTTAGATTCTAAAAACTCCCTCGCTAGTTCCATTTTATGTACTAAACAATTATATCCATGCCCACTGACAGTATCATCAACAAATAACATACACCATGGAACCTCATCCTAGAGATATGCATAGTAAGTTCATCCATAACTTGTACAAACATATAAAGATTTAATGCTAACTCTATAAGCCTACAATAATTAAAAAATGGAGAGGTATCTCCATGATCATTTGCACATTAGTTGTAATTCCATCTTACATATCCATATCATAATAACCTAAATATAGCAACTAGTGAAATAAATTCTTGTTTCTTCTCCAAGACCTACACCACATTATTTATCTTGGGACCTAGTAGGCACTTTTGAGTCAATAAAAACTATATGTCGACCTCTCTTCTTCTATCTATATTTTTTTCTCTTCCCATGGTATTCTGGCATTAAACAATAGGAAACTGATTCTCGGGCATCAATATATTATATAATATGGTATCATGTTTTCGAGAATTCGAGCTTATTTAACTGCATATAAACAATTATGATTTTTAAGCATAAATTTATGAATATTCTTATAGATTCTCATGGACGTGTACCAAGATGTCAATTTTATATAAAACATGACAGTGACATAGAAAATATATCTTTTATGCCATTTTGTATAATATTAATATCAGATGACATATCCAACCGATGCCAACACATCCAGTGTTACTAAAGGTGCCCGCACTCGTTGCCATAGGTGGCCGCCTAGGGATTTCAGCTGCTCGGTCGCCACCTATAGGTGGCTGCCTTGAGCCTACATGACATAAATGTGACCTGATCCAAGCCAAGTTCTTTTAGTCCATACTCAAAAAATGAATGCTTATAGATATTAAAAAATAAAGGAAGAAAATCATTTTCCCTTTGCCCTCTTGATTCCCATCCCTTTTGTATCTGCCCTAACCTATAAAATCTCATCTCATGACAAGATTCATGTGTGATGCATATAGTCTTTTAATTATGCATTCATCATATCAATTAGGAGCCACAGCCCAAAGGCCAATCATGAACCACAAGCTTGTCTCAACTTACCTACTACACCGTTAATTTTAGTCTTGAGGCCCCCGTCTCGCTAGAAGCCTTTTGGTCCACGTAGCTCCACGCCGCCTTGACAAGCTTGGACATTTCAGCTGACTCAATTTTATTCAGTGTCAAGCAACATTATCAAATATCCATTGACTAATGTTAATGTTCCTTCTAGAGTTGGGATGCCGATATTTATTGTATAATCGGACCGAGTGACAAGGAATACAGTACACAGGTGTAGGTATCTATAATTTTAGTTCTCGACTAAATTTACTTGTCAAGTGTTATGTTAAGTAAACATATTTTGTTGTTAGTTTTAGGACATTTATTATATACAAAGTGTAATTATTAATTATAACCTAATATAGATATCTGACATGTTAATTTATTCCGACAAGTTCCCAACATCCAGCACGTTAAAAACCAATCCGAAAATAACCCAATGTATGACATTTAACGCCCTAATTATGAACAAAGCCTTATCTGCAACCCTTGGTCGTACATGAATCCTTATATTCCATTTAAGTTGTAAGAGCCATCAGCCATCAAATCTATAATTATATAACAAATAATAATAGTGTCCTTTTCTTAACCACCTCAAACCATGATTGCTTTGGTCACCACAATTTGTGAAACTCCAATAAATAAACCCCAAGTAGCCAAACCCATTTTGATGGTAGAAAGCTTAGATAATGATGACGGTAGTGGTGGTGGTGATGAAAATGTTGTGAATATAAATAAGATGCTAGCACTCGTCCTGGTCAGTGCATTCATTCTCCTCCACCACACCAATCAAAACCATCTCAGACAACCTCCCTCATCTTATCCTCAATGAAGCCTACCTCCAACTTCTAAATAATGCACTCATTTCTTATCCTTTTTTGTGTTGTAATGTTTGCTCTTATGAGACGGTCGTTTCTTCACTCTCTGGCTTGACACTCTCTGGCTTGATGTGTTATAGAGATGAATGCAATTCTAAATAGCAAATTGTACCATCTTACCTCTTCGTCTAGACTTTTTATAGTCTAGGAGACTTGGAGGATACTCCTTGGTTGCTTCAGCATGCATATCCAAAAGTTAGGTCTACCCTACCTGTCTGCCAATTAGACACCTAGGTTTATGACATGAGCTCTCATGTTCACAGCTAACTTGGCTAGGAATTTGACACCAACATAGAAGGTTGACGATTGGTCATAAAAACTTTGTCAGGACTTTTGTTAAGCTTGTGTATGCTCCATAGCCGACCCCATTCTGATGGGAGAAGGCTTGGATTGTGATGATTGCCCATGCTCCATCTTAACATTCTCATTTCACCTATGCTCATAAGTCTAAACATTGTGTTTCTTCATCGTCCGCATTCTGGGTCTCTGACCCATAAACAAGGCCAGTCTGATAGACTACTTATGAGATTTTCCTTTGAATTTAAAAGTATTAGCATTAGGTTACAATAGCATGCGAAGCATTGATCCACTTTAATTAGTTCTATGAAGAACATCCTCTATCACGCAACAATGATGAATGATCAATCCTAAAAGAAATATCTTCTTAGGCATCTCTTGGCCATTAATTCCTCTCTCATGTCTTCTAGTAGTTTGGTGTCCATAAATTCTGGTATCTAACAGTAATATAAACGATCAATATATACTGAAAGATAGATGGCATGTATTTACTGAACCTTTTGTTCATTCCTTTTGCGTCTTGATCCGAGTGTATGATTGGTTATCCTTTAGATATATCAAACATTTAGCATCTCATTGATCTACTTTAAAAAGTACTTCACTGTCAGCCATCCATGATAAGTCTCAAAACTTTGAAGGGGATAAAGAATACACTGAACCAATTGAAATAGGAGTCATATTGCAAGATGAAACCGACCTGCCATTCATAATTACAAACAGTAGCTGGGACTCACACGAGAACGAAAACAAAGCCTTATCCCATTTACTTGGGGTTGGGAACATAAGTTCTTGTTTGCCATTAAAGACACATTAGACCCTATAAAATTTTGCAGGCCAGAAAACTGACATAACTCAGCAAAGGGTTTGATTCTCGGATTCCAACAAAAAGAATCAAGATGTCTTCTTGCTCTTTCAAAGAGCTAGTGGCTGAAGTGGTCAACTTCCACACAGTAAGTGTAGTGCCTTAAGTGCTGCAGCAGTTAAAATTGGTGATGGGTACAGCAACCACCATAATGACTACAGAGGTTTGCCACACTAGCAGAAGTAGTTGTAATATAGCTACATGAATGAGTGCAACAACCATGAGTAAAGAAAAGCTATCTTGCACAATTGCCACAGCAAGAACATCTGGCTAACACATCATAGTATCGATTGTAGTGTCTAACAAAAATTAAACATGGAAAAGAAAAGGGGAAATAATTCCTATTTCAAGAGCAACTTTGTCTTTTTGAATATTAAGTAGATGTATTCATTAACATATCAGTAATATATTTAAAGAGCATAAAGTAGGTAAAGTTAGATATCCCAAGATATCAATCCTAATCTTGATTTCAAGTAATTACTGCAAGCCCTTAGAAATAAAATTTACGAGAATCTCACTGAAGCGGCAATCAAAAACGGAAAAAAAATGATCTATGAGGTTAAAATGCTTACTTGGTAAGATGCCTATGAACATCAAAAATCACTATCAACGCATCATATAGATTAATAGAGCTCCAAGCGCTCTCAACACGAACTTTAACATCTGTTCTGTAAGGATATCCATGGTGACCTATCATGAGCCCTGGAGTATCAAAAAAACACTGCGAAGAAGTGTCATATTTAATATTATGATGACAGATGAAAAACAAATAATAACAGGCAAAATGGGTTGTACATATAAGATAAAGGAACGTGCATACATTAGTTGTAAGAAAGCTGAGCAAGGAAATATCATTGGCATGAACAACATCACCTAAAAACTATCTGGTACTCCAAAACTGGTCCTCTGTTCATTTTGTCTCCTTATCAAGGACCAGATGGACACAACAAAATATACACGGCCACACCAAAATCTGTTCTGTTCCGTGTTGCTCTACCTGTGCCACGAGGTCATATTTGTGTATACTTTCCAGTAAGGAAGAATTCAACAGCTTCCAGGTGAATAAAACTAAGATCGGAATTGTGCATCAGGGTAGCTTGAGAATATCACACATACCACCAAGCTTCTCACCATATTGGCAATACTTTCCTTCAAAAAGGATCTGATACAATACAAATCACTTGGTGTTTTGATTGAGACGTCATAATGGCATCCCAAATCTATTACCACCTCTCAACAAACTTGTAAAAAGTAATTTCAAGGTTGTTATGATTGTGTTCTGCTCTTTTAGGGGAATATGAACATAATTGCAAATCTATCAGATCAGTTACATGGCTGCAAAAAGGATAGTTTGATAAAGTACACAAAAATTAGCTGAACAAACTTTGGTAAGAATATCTAGGTTAAAACCCTCACAATTGCCAATATTCGCAGGGAGTTCAACTTCCATCCAACTTAATAGAAGATCCACAGAAATACGTTGCAGTTTGACACACAATTTGAATGCATAACGGTTAATATATTTAAAACTAAGTGCGCATCCTACTACATCACCACTTTTAGTTAAAGCTTCAAGAAAATGCATAGTGTCATATTCTATCATTCATACCTATGAATAATAGCCAAAAGAAGGTGTTCAAGTGCCACAAGGCCCCGCTTATGCGGAGTCGGGGAAGGGTCAAGATGTATGCAGACTTACCCCTATATATATGAAGAGGTGGTTTCCGCAACTCAAAAGCAAACGATAAGTCTTAACATAAAATAGCCAGAATGAATGCCCTAAATCATCCTAAAATTTCTAATCCTTAGATTATTTCTCACTTGTTTCCAAAACAAAGTAACTCGAGCAAAGTGGCTCCTCTTTCTGCCTTTTCGAATATGATTTAAAGTATAAAGTATAATGTGAAAAGAGCTTACAGCCTCACTACTATAGCACTAAACATCCCATATAAATGACATTCTCACTTAAATATGAAGATCAAGAGCATCTTTCTTTTATGTAAATTACAGTGTACTCTCCTTGACCAAGTTAGGTAGGGTGAATACTGCCACACGTGGACTCATTTTCTGATAAGAGATGGATTGCATCAAGGTTGTCTGGCACAATAAATGACCAAGACCTAACTTCTAATAATAATAAATATTGGTATTGATTGGAATTTGTCCACCAAAAAGCCTGGCTACCTTTCTCGGGCCAGGAATGAACCACAAAGAATTCAATCAAAATGTATTTAATTATTTATAGTTTCTAGACAGTCATACATGGTCAAGCAATGCCATATTGTGGGTACATATTTAAAAACAGTCAACTCAGGGATTACATACCTGGATTCTACATCTCAACTATGTGACAAGCATAAAGACATATATGGGTGATAGGCCGTCCAGGGATCTTCAAGTCTTGTAAACACTAAGTTTCTTATGAGATTAAAACAGTAATAAACATGTTTAAGAAAATACCAAGTTTGGGAAAAAAGATTAGTTTTTGTTGTTTTGTTGTAAGAAAATACCCATTTGAACTAAAAGAAATAAACCAGAATGCACTGATGTACAATCCAAATGAACTAACTAGTAAATTAATTATACGTAAGAAAGCTTGTTTTCACACATCAACAAGGTCCTTTGTCAATTGACTGCCAATGCAGTGAGCTGGTTGATTGACTTACATTCACTTTTGGAGGACCAAATTAGGCACTGGAAGACTTCTCCAACAACAGTACCCCACATTTGCACTGAAAATATACAAAAAAAACTTCAATGGCTCTCACTTCACCTTCATTTTCCCTCATCACCATGAGACATTTGTAATCACCAATCAATTACTCAAGCTGATGCCAGCAGAGCAGACATCATCCTAATGTAATAATTTCACAGGTTTCCACTTCCCAAGTTCTCCCTCATTTAAGTCTCTTTTCACAGTAACTAAAGGAGGCATGACTTGGCAAACAGGTCACAAGTACTTGTAGTTTAGGGTAGGACTTTCCTTCCACTCGCCCCGGATTCCGCTATGACCTCTTGACAGTACAAAGGGATGCATATCCCATAGATGCAAGTAGTAACCTAACCTTTATGAGTCAGGGGAGCCGAGCCCTCAACTCTATCAAAGGAAAGATCTAACTAGAATTTTATGGTTTCAGTACTATGAGAAGTATTTCTTTTTTATTTGTATCTTTCTAATGGTAATAAGGATGTAACAGGGTTTGTTATGTATCCTCGTTTCTTTCTTCTGCCCAATCATCACTCGACGGCGTAGACCTGCTTACACGATTGAACCGTATCTTGGGATGTGGTTTCAACTTTGAAGTGAACAAAAACAGATTGCGCACAAAATGGAGGTAAGTTTGTGTACATCTTGATCCTCCAATACCTTGCATTAGACCCCACCTGTGGCCTAATCTCAAGTTCCCAAAGCTTCAAAATCTATCATTTTATGGGACTCTTTTATGATAGGCATTAGTGTATAGCAGATTGTACATATAAAATCATATAGCGGGCCGGTCAGGGGTTAAAAGTAATTTCTCACCTCCTTTTTATTCTTATTTATTTTTTCTTTCGGATTACTGTTGTTGGTCATCCGCTACCACAAGTCACGTTATCCTGTCAAGGGATTAGTGGCGCGACTATCCTAGGCAAACGTTTCCACTCGAAGGATCTAGATTTAAAGAGTAATCAATTTTTTTTTCCTTCTGATTGTCCGAGACACATCATGAAAATCCTCCAGAACCAAAAACTCCACCAAAATTCCTCCTATTTTTCCCTTTGTCGAACAAGGCTTGTTGATTGGCCTCTTGATTTGCCGCCAAGTGCACGGTAAAGCCAAGTCGGGTCGGGATTTGTTGTATCTCAGGAGTAGATCGTCATCTTCCATGTTGCACGAAATCTATTCTAAGGACGTTGTATTTGTAACATGCCTCAAATCCTATTTCTGTAAGTTCTTTAATTTCTAGTTTTGCATGTTTTTAATTGCATTTTAGGGATAAAGACTCAAACACCAAGTTCTTGTACATACAAAATATATCTAGAGTAATCCTTATATTGCCTTCCTACTCTTTCTTTTAATAGCATGAGAAATGACAATTCGAGATTCAAATTAGTTGAATTGGTACATCTTCCTATTTCAACCATTCATCATTAATTATGGTAGGAACTTCCGATCAAAGTGAAAGTCCATCAATTCTTTGTTAGCTTTGGGCACAAATAGCTAGCTAGCTGCCAACAGTGATAACTTTCACCTACCAACAACTGCATAGTTAAAAAGGGCATATTCGTGTCACCGGTCTCCTCCTGCCAATGTTGGGTATAGGAGGTCAATACGTGTGCAGCCTTACCTCATATTTTACACATTACTCCTTGACTCCTACCTGCTCAAAGACACAAGAGCTAAGCCTTACCATCGTGCCAAGTGATGCCCCCACTAATACTTAGTCGAGTTAGAAAGAAAAATTCAATCATGGGTTCAATCCACTTAAGAATAAAATGCTTCCTCCTAACCAGCAAGGCACATTTAGATTTGTACAAAAACATTGGTAGTCAGTCATGTATCATTGTCAACTATCTTGGCATTTTATGACCGCTCATAGTATCCCAAATATGCATGTTGCCAGTTCTCCCAATACTAGTTAAAGAAACTGAGTTTACTCAAAACACTCACCTTCACCAAACTGTACCATCAGGAAGTAACTATTTTTATAGTATATTAAAATCTATGTATATCACTTGCTTGTCTTGGACATTGTAAACTTTGTAAAATTTCCCAAAATCACAAGCATGCTCATTTCCCTTAGAAAGATGCACAGAAGCTCATTGCATCCAAGATTAAACAACAATGCAATGTTCACATGCTCACCGACATTCCAACATACCATAAAAAATATCAAAGCCAGATAACCGTCCAGAAAAGCAGATAAATATAATGACCCCTATTTAAAAGGTTCGGTTCTTATTAAGAAAGGCTTTTACTCAACCAGTCAATAGGAGATCAGCACTTATCGTCTTACCCTAAAAGAAAAGTTCTTTTCTTGTGTGAGCTTCAAGAAACCTAAAAATATTGATATCATAATCATACTGCAGCACCTTTACTATCATCTTTGACAAAAAAGAGATTAAAAAAAATTAAAAAAATGTTTGCTCTTTTTGCATGGAGATTTTGAGAGAATAATGTGTGGTGCAAATAAAAAAGGTAACCAACAAAAAACACTGAAGTAAAAAAAATCCATAAGTTTGTTTTAACTTTTCACCATAACAAAGATGAAATATTTCAGAAAAGAGAACATACTATCTGAGTGTTTCCTTTGGTCATTACTCCTAAGACTTCATGAATAGTTGTATTTGTTTTTCGAGAAACAGCAGCAACCTTTGTTCCAACCTGAGAAATGATAAAGAAAGAAAGAAACATATAATAAATGTAAGAATGCTAATGAAATATAACATAGTAAATAGCAATTGTCTCACTAAAAGGGTGCAACTCACATTAGCTTTCTAAGGGATGTTATAAAATAAGAACATTATAAAGGGCCTAGCTCACAGTATATATTTATGCCCACAAAAACAGTAGAGGAAAACTGAGGGGTGACATCCAAACATTCAAAGAGAACGCCAAGAGATTCGAAACAAGGAAATATACTAAAATACTAACAGAAGAGATGTGAAATGCCAAAGAGGGCTAAAAGTTGCATAAAATGAAAATAAAAAACTCAATTTGTGTCCCAAGAAAACGCTTAAAAAGATCAATGGGGATACTATGCATCTCTAGAGGAAGGATAACAAAATGTATACATAATGGTTCAAAGTCAGGATCTCAAAATTCCACTCAGAAGTTCCCCAAACCACTCCTTCCAATTCCAATTTCCTTTCTCAAAGAAAGGAAAGTTTTTAGCAGAAATTGAAGAATAAAGCCGCTTACAAAGAACAAAGAGAATTAAATAATGGAAGCACCCCAAATTACATAATCAGGCCGAAAAAAGTGAAATTGCAAAACAATCTTAAATATGTGAAGCCGCCTCTCAACCTCACCAACCAGTCCATACATGTATCAACAAATTATGATAGAAAGACATAAACAACAGGAGTTTGATACAATTGCATAAAGAAATTGGCTGAAACTAGAGAGTAGACATAGAAATTCAATACAAGTGTGTATGATGTTTCATTCCCCAACTAAGATGAGGATCCTACATTGCACAAGAAGAGATTACAAAGCACCCAAAATTGAAGAGTCGGCCAACCATCTGAACAAACAAAAAGCACAAAAGTAGAATACATGAGGAAGGACAAAAGGATTGATCATAAATGTGGATAGAAAATAGACTCACGTCTGTGGAAGTGATACCATATGTTACATTATAGAAGGTTGTAAGATAAAAGGTCATGGGAGCAACAAATTGAGTGGCAAAGGGTGATGCAAGCATACTAGCATTCTCGGAAACAATGAAAAAAGTCCAAAAGAAGATTTGAAGTAGAAGGTGTTGGTACATTTTATTGAGTTTCGTATAAAAAAAATGTCTTAACAAAGAATTAGAAGCGGATGCAGGCATACTAGCATTCTTGGAAACAATGAAAAAGTTTCAAAGAAGATTTGAAGTGGAAGGTATTGGTAGGTTTCGTTGAGTTTTGTATCAAAAAAAACATACATATAGGCAAAGGTCAAGTAATTAGGATACTTGGAGAGCTAGGCTGGGCCTAGCTATTGCAGCAAAAGGCCTTGGATGCATGCTTTCTTCAACTTATAGCTAATTTCAGATGGCATTCACTATGGAAAACGTAGCGAGAGCCTTGGGACATTGAAGCAGTATGTAACCCAAAAATAACAATGATCTGACAATTATTAGTCGAGAAGCATAATGACATACAAGGTTTATGTTACAAAATTGCAGCAATAAGATAGCCATTGTTTGGTTCCGGCGCAGGTATGTTGACCAAGGTACTATTTTGAAGATGCAAAACACTTGTATGACCATTATTAAGAAACTAAGAATATACTTGTATGCCCATTTGTAAGTCATATTATTGGTTTAACACTCAGTTTAGGATTTGATGCTATGTTTGAAAACTCGGTTACTTGAATCAATTAAAATCCAAATCAGAAAACTCACATTTAATTATTAAAATGCCATATGAAATATTTTCACATCGGGTTTTTTTTCGTTTTCTTCTTCTTTTAGGTGAGGGGGTTTGAGGATAAAATCCAGGGATGAGGCAGTTATTTTTTAGATGAGGCAATTACTCTTTTGTTATTTCTTCTGTTCTTTTATCATACCTGAGGGATAAGGCGGGATATTTTTCCATTTAAATGTCAGAGAAATGTGGAATTGATTATATTTCTTCATAGAACTTATGTACATTTTTATCCATTACTCATAATTTAGAGGATTCATATACCTCAATTTTAAGACGGGTAAAATCGTACCAAAAAGTTTGGTCTGGCTTTACTAACTTCTTTGGTTCTATAACAGTACACTCCAACTATCCTACTAAGGCTTGAATTTGGTAAAGCTTATGAAACATACTTTTTCTTCTATTTTCTTGAAAAGCAACAGACAAGTGTGCTTACTATAAATGTTGTTTCTGCACTTTTTTTTATGAAAACCTATTTCTTTCCATGTTGCTTCTAGTTCTTGAAAAATGAAGTCCGGGAGGCGTTGCTTTCAAAAACTGCTTCAGCTTAACATACATTTTTTACAAAGCATCCCTGCAGTTCTGTCCTGAATTCCATCTTATACCTTCATCATATTATTAATACATGTCTGTTTCAGTCATTTTCAACAATTTAAACACTGAAAAGCATGTTTATAGTTATTGGTAGCAACTTTTTCAGAATCATATTGATAAGCAGCTTACTGTGCACGACTTGGAAGCGAGCACGAGAATACTTTTAACTCTATGGCGTCGAGAAAACTAACAAGGCGCAATTCTGAATAAATAGCACAAGAACACAAATTTACGTGGTTCGTCAAATTCGACCTACTCCACGGGGCAAAGGAAGAGAAATAATTTATTGAATCTTTAAGAGAAAATCTTACAGGATTACAATCGCAAAGAGCAACCCTCTCCTTAGCGAGATCTCCAACGAGATCTATCATTTTCTCTTGAAGACTCCTTTAATGGTCTCTAGAAATCCTAAGTACTCAAGGTAACTTGCCCACACCCTTTGGGGGCTGATTTGAGAGCCTTAAATAGGCCTCTCATCTTTAACTTAAGTTAGGAGCAATCCTATTTGTTGAAACAGCCCCTTTAAATTCGAACTGTGCACAAATTTCAAATAACCCCGACCAGAAGGTATGCCTTTGGGAACACAAAAATGGACCATAACTTGCTTGACAATTTTGCACTTTCAAGCACACGAGCGGTATGTCGGCCTGATACTGTTCTGATGAAAAACAATCTGAATAAGCCGTCTGACTCCTTCCGAGCTTCTCCGACTCCTCGAATGGCGTCGTCACCCCGTTCTAGCCAAATTCCAACAATCTTCACCTTAGCGAGATGTTCCTCTAGCCACCGCATGAGATAGTTGTCGATGCTCTATGCTACTTTAACATTCGCTCCAACTTTTGGCTTTCTCCACACTTTATGGTTTTTAACTAGAAACGCGAAACTAACAACCGCTTCATTCCTGCCCAAGACTGAATATGGTCCACCGATACGATTTTTATCCAGAACTGAGAACTAACTCCAACCGCCACAGCCTTTATCCTAGAAACCACGAAATGCCCTTGGACGCTCTACTACTAACTTTTCCTCCATGACCAAGAAACTACACTTACCAACTAACTTCATCACGGTCTATCCTACCAGAATCGAGAAATTGCATTTGCTCCTTCCGCCCGCTATACCAGAACAAAAAACCTACATTAATGGCCTACTAAAAACTGCGTTCGCCACCATTTTCTCCAGAACCACGAATTGTCTTCACCACGATTTTTGCCACCAAAATCGAGAAACTACACCATACCCCACGGTCTTTGCTACCAGAACTGAAAAACTGCAACTTGACCACGGTCGCGATCTTTGTATACCCCGACTGAAGTACCCGAATGGAAAGTACAGTAAATTTGTGCTTTCCCTCTACCTCATCCTCTGCAATCACGGTCGCACCAACTGTGATTGTGCTCCGTCCAACCGATACATATTTGACATCAATTTATCCCCCTTATGGCCACCAAGTTGTCATTTATAATCCTTAGCGAATTGGCATAGGCAACAAACATGTACGTTGCCGCATCCAACGCACTCAAAGAGATATTTTACTTCAGCTATGGAACATACCTCACGTTTACTAGTGTTCGCGTCACACCATCGAACAATCGAACCTTGATGTTTATGCCAATGCACTGGCAATACGCATTGTTCCCTATGCGAACAACACCATCCAGCTCCTTATAGGTGCATAACCACTTCTTTTTCATACACATGAAACGAGCACTCATAATCAAGAATCCAATCATTGGAAAAATTGGCCTTCATGTCGTACACTGTAAGCACATCGCATATTAACTCCTCGGATTCCATAGCAACACTGGCTTGACCCTGACTTTTTGAACTGGCGCCGTTACCATTTTTCTCGAATCACTCCTTATACTTTGAACAATACATTTTCATGTGCCCCTCATGTTTGCAGGAAAAAAACACCCACTCATACCATGCCATGATGATTTGGAGTTTCCTTTTTCGCTCATGCTCCATCCTTATTCTTCGACCTTTCCCCTTTATTAACAAAATTCTTATAACTCCTCGAAAGGATTTAGCCTCTTCATAATTTTATTACTAAGAATAATAGTTGTAGTAACCGCCCCCATCTCGAGAGTCTCATTTCTATAGAGAATTGTTGTCACCAAATGGTTGTACAACCCCAAAAGCGGAGAAAGGAGCAATAGCGATTGGTCCTCCTCCTCTTGCCCTACTTCTAGGCACATAAGATCATTGATGATCTTGTTGAAGCTGTTTAGGTAATTGAGAATTAGGGTTCCTTCCTTCATGCGTAAACGTAGAGTTGTTTCTTTAAGTACAGTTTGTTAGTAACTTTTTCATGTACAAGCCTTTTAACTTCAACCAAAATCCTGTTGTAGGAGTCTCTGACATCACGCTTGACATCACCTCATCCGTCAGACAAAGTTTTGTCGTTTTGTACCCATTAATCCATATCCACCCATGAATCCTCCGTCATATCTAAAGGCCTTTTATCCTCCCCCGCGACAACCTTAAACCCTTCATCGTTTGCAAGGAGAGCCTTAGTCCTTTACCGCAATATTGCTGTCCGCCATCCCGAAATTTTAAAAATCCCTCGGAACTTTATGAACCAATAGATTTCAACAAACTCGATCTAGTAATATAGGGAGCGGACTAATGTCGTCACCTACTATTGACATGGATCAAAGAGTTTGAAATCCCTTACGATTTCTATAACTCTGATACAAATTGTTGTTCACGATACAGAAACGAATACAAAAATTCTTGACTTTATGAAGATAGAAAAATTAGCAAGACATAGTTCCGAATAACTAGCACATGAACACAAATATACGTGGTTCAGTCAAACTTGACTTGACTACTCCATATGATAAAGGAAGAAATATTTTATTGAACCTTTAAGAGAACCTTATTACAATCGCACACACCAAAAGAGCCCCTATCCTTTGCGAGATCTCCGACGAAAAATCTCCTTCTCCCTTGAAGACTTCTTTAATGGCCTCTAAAATCCTAGAAACGCTAAGCTACTTGAGGTAACTTGTCCACCCACTTTGGAGGCTGATTTGGTAGAACCTTAAATAGACCTCTCCATCTCCAACCTACATCATGAGCAATCCTAGCAATCAAAACATTATCTTTAAATCCGAACTGTGCACAAATTTAAAGGAGCCCCAACCAGAAGATATGCCTTCGGCATGCCTTCGGGAACACAAAAAATGTTCCACGGATTGCTGGAAATTTTTGCAGTTTCAAGCACACCAGTATGCCGTCGGCATGCTGCTAGTATGCTGGCTTGATACTGTTTTGTTGAAAAACAGCCTGCTACATCATCCAACTCCTTCCGAGCTTCTCCGACTCCTCGAATGGCGTCGGTAGTCCCGTAGTGAACACGAGCCAAATCCCAAAACTTACAACAACAACTTGTGATAAGGTTTAACAATACCAGGCCCACCCCTACTTTCCTCTTTCTCTCTTGATTCAATGGCACTAGGGGTGAACACCAAACAACAGTTCTTCTATGCTACAGCAACAAAAGTTGCAACCAAAATTCCTAATTGCATCATCCCAAACACTGGATTTGTAAATCCTGCAACCGGATCACTTACGGACAACAAATGTTGCATGGAATTTCCATTACCGACAACCAAACAGACCCTAAAAATAAACAAAGTGCACGGAGAATGGTAGCGACTAAAGTCGGCAACTTTTTCACAAAAATATTATAGAAAAGAAAATCTCATCGCTCACCATGAAATTCGTCAGCGACGACTTCCCGGCGTTTGGCGCGCCGATGATCCCGACGGAGAGCGAGCGCTGGTCCTCCTCCTTCACCCCTCCAACATCCCCCTCCTTGTCCGGCGGCATTACAGCAGCTTCCAGAAGGGCCCTCGCCAGCCTCCGCTCCCTCTCGGCCTGCTGCTCCTCCTCGTCCACTCCATCATCCTCCTCTTCCTCCTCCACTTCTAGAGGGCCTGTTCCGAAGAGGGCTTTGTCGGCCTTGGCTCGGTAGGCGGGGTTCCAGGTGGGCTGTTGGTTCGAGGGTTTCGTAGGGGGGTTTGGGGGAGCGGGGAGCTCGAATTCTTGGCTGTCGAAGTGGGGATCGGCGTTGGGAGAAAAGTGCCGGAGAAGTGTTCGATGATTTGTCGAAGATAAGAGAGAGGCTAGAGAGGAGGTCAATGGCCTCACTATTCTCAGAGCTTTCATGAATGAGAGAGAGAGAGAGAGAGAGAGAGCGTGGTGGTGATTACTGATGAAGAATGCGGCGGCGGCGGGAAAAGGGGGGGAAGGGGGGGGGGGGGGGGGGGGGGGGGGGGTGACGGGAGGTTTTAGAAGGAAAAAGAAAAAAAAAAACCAAGTGTTTGGTAACGGGCTCTTATTGGTGGATGATTCAATGGGCTCTATCTATTAGAAGAGATTTGAATAGGTTTTTTTTAGGGGCACCACCACTTCTACTAGGGGACAACCCAAAATTTTTTGAAAAAATTACAAGTTTGCCATAGTTTTTTTTTTACTAGAGGGGGCAGCCCAAAAAACACTATAAAAGCCAATGTAATTTTATTTCATCTCTCTTTCTTCCTCTACTACTTCTCTTCCTCCACTCTTTTTTTCTCCTCCTCATATAAACCTATAATTAACCTAACCTAGGTGAAATTGTCCCCCAACCTAAAATTGTTGAAGTTTTTGGTAGAATATCTAGTAACAGTGTCAATCACTTCTCCCATTTATTTGTAAGTCGTCGAATTTATTTTTGTGTAATATTTTAAGTTTTAACCTAAATTTTACATATAAAAGTTAAATTTTGTGTTTAATGTAGAAAGAAATAGAAAATGGAACAACCTGGACCATCAAATGCTGGATACTCTTGTGAGCCCCTGTTTTTCAAAAATTTATATAATTAGTGTTAATTAATTATTAATGTCATATTTAGCCTTAAAATATTTATTATGATTTTTAGGAATTTTTCTAGAATTTTTAAATGAGTTTTAAATGAGTTTTAAATACTAAAATATTATTTTGCAATTAATTTAAATGTTTTAATATCATTCTGTAATTTTTAGAATTGTTTTTTATATCATTATGCAATTTATTAAATTGTTAATATAACAGTTTGCAATTTGTAAATTATTATATTTTAGTTATGCAAATTATTATTTGCATTTATCTACTTTAGGGACCAATTTATAATTACCTAAAGTCTAGGGCCCTAATGCTAAACCCTAATCTACCCACCCCCGACGACCAGACTGTCCGACGACCGCCGACTCGACTGCCCCCGCCATTTTCGGCCGCCCAACCGACCTAGGACCGACTCGAAACCCCCTATAAAGACCCCCTCACTCCCCTCGACCGACCACCACCACCACGACCCAACCACCGCCTAGCTCCGCCCTAATTCTTCCCCAAACCCTAACCGAAACCCTAACTCCGGCCATCTACCCAGATCCACCCCCACAGCGACGCTCACCGCCCCCAACCACCGCCAACAAGTTCGCCGTGACGAGCTACGCCCAGCGCCGCCCGAGCGCCACCGCCTCGACGCTTCCTCCGCCGTCCAGCGCGTTCGAAACTCCCCCGACTCGTCGGACACGTAAGTAGCAGTGTCGAAACGTGTCGTGCGTGTCTCGTGTGCACATTTGGGGTTCGCCGTGTCCTGACGAACACGAGGGTAAGGCTGGACACGCGAGACTAGGCCCGTACGTGTCGTGCTTAGCACAGACACGTAGACTCTTGTGTCCTTAACTGTCAGGACACAAGATCGATTTATCGGGTTTTCATATATAACTTAAAACCTATAATAAATTAAACTAAAACCCTCCCCCTAACAGAAGCTGCGGGCTGACCCCTGTCACGACCCGCACCCTGATTAGGGGCACGAGAAGCGGTTACGTCCAGCCTACGCCGCAGAATCGGCGGTAGAACGCTGTATATAGGGTCTGTAAATACTACGTCTAAACAGATAAATGTACCTGTGCAGTATATACACTCCGAACGGAGGAATAGGACAATACTGCCTCAATCACATAATCAAAACTAAGGTAGAAAGCATGGAACAAGATATGATAGTAATAAACAGGAAACGAGTCCAGAAAGTATCCACAAGTCACAGCTAACACAAGTCCAAAGTCTCAGAAATATAATATAAGTACTACAACTGAAATATAAACTGCTGGCTCGCAGGCCAGGCAAACCTACTAGCTAATCTACTCTGGGTGGGCGAAGTCAAGAGGCTCTACTACTAAGACCCTGTCTAGGTCAAGTCCATCCGACCCTATCCCGTAGTAAGTCGGGCAATCACCCTCTAAATCATCTGTAAAATTTGTCAACGGTATCCTGTCAGGAAAATGAGCAAGTACAAACACCAACAGCAGTTCCATGTGAATTGACAAAAGCTATAAGAGACAGTATAATAAATATAAGACAAAGAGTAAAGGCAACTTGGGAACCATTCGAAAGCCGAGTTACAACCCTTAAACCAAACAAGGACCGGGGTTGTAACCCTTCTTCCGAACAGAACCTAGTCCCAAAATCAAGTACAGTATAAAAGGCAGGTAGAGCATATGAGAAATGAATCATAGCAGGATGAAAGTACAGTAAGTAAAGCTGAAACTGGAAATATATATCATGATGTTAGTACTGTAAAAGGACGATAATGTATATATATAGGATGACTTGGGAACTATTCGGAAGCCGAGTTACAACCCTTAAACTAAACAAGGACCGGGGTTGTAACCCTTCTCCTGAACAGAACCTAGTCACCCTAAGATAATAAATATAAAAGGTGCCTTGAATTATTAGTGTGTCATGTGATCGGCTTGGGAAACAAGTTCAAGCTTTCCATCTGACCGCCTACAACCATATAACAAGTATGAAACAGCAAGTGTGAGACAAGGCCGGTCACCATGGCAAGTGTGAACAAGTAGCTATGGACAAGTGTGGAATGCAAGTGTGAAGCAACAAGTGGGGATTTGATCACACAACCACTAATAACTCCCCATCCCCCGACTAGTATAAAGGATCCGGACATAACACGTCATGACACGAGATTTAAGAGCAGGTGATCAGCCCACTCCCAAGTCCATGTCTATACAAGTACAAGTAACAAGTCAAGTCTTGTACCAGTATACCAAGTAATCCGGGAACAACATCTCATGACAGGATCCGACATATACTAGTCCGTGAACTATCGTGTCTGGAAATCAAGTAAGTCACTACAACTGAATCGGATATAGCAGATATCAAGACAATGAAAACTATCAGTGAATGTACTCGCCTGTGGTCCTGAGCTGATAGGGTGAACAGACGCTCAGAGCGATCACAGACCTAAGATAAGATACTATAAGTCAAACAGGACTAAATACTGAAAAGGAAACTAATACAAGTCATGAATGCAAGTCTAAGTCAAACTAGGTCAATCTAGGTCTAACTGAGTCATACTAGGTCTTACTAGGTCACTGGAAGTCATTCCAAGTCAAACTAGGTCAATCGGGATCAACGGTTGACTTACAGTTGACTTCGGTCAAAAAGTCAACTCTGGTCAACCTTGGTCAACTATGGTCAACTATGGTCAACTCTAGGTCAAACCTTGGTCAAACAAGTCTAATGTTGACCAACTGTTGACTTTCAGTCAACTGGTCAAGTCTCGGTTGGTTTCGGTCAAATCGGGTCGCTTTAAGGCTAAGTTTGACCTTCGGTTGACTTTTGTTGACTTTTGGTCAAAACGGTCAACCGACGTCAAAACTAGTCTTAGAGTACCATATTTGATCATTACCAACCACGGGGATCAAGTTCTAACACTATCTTAGGCTTCTAACACAATATCCCACTTCTAGGCAAAAACTAGCATTTACCCTTTTTCCTATTTCTACTCCATGAATCTACCCTTCTATCTACCACACTCACCCACACTCATACACAACACTCACACACAACACCTCACCCTCACATAGACCTCTCTACAAGTCTCCTAATAGGTTTCCTACTAGTTTGCACATAGGCTAACTATAGGCACTCACTAATAGGTTCTCACACACACACACAACTCACAATTACTCCTCACAACTACACACACACACAACTAACTAAAGTGGACTGTTTTGGACAGCCCCTAACCCTCTCTCAACATCACACAACACCCACCATAATCTATATATATATTCTAACACAATTAAACCACATATATACCAATATATATATAACAACATATATATATCAACATATATAATACTAGTTGTATACTTAAATGGAATTGAACTCCCAACCAACTCCCAATCAAAACTCCCACTACAAATCTGAACCAAAAATCTAGGAGCATCTCTCCCCCTCTAAAACACCACACAATCACTATATAACCATATAAATATACCCCTTATATAACCATATATATATATATATATCAATATATATATATATATATATAGATGCATAAAACTAATTGTACATCACCATTAGCTTCCAAAACTCAACCCAAACATCCCCCAACACATTCAGCCCAAATCTGGACAGCCCCTAATATGTCCCACAACCATCACAACATCACACAAATTAATCACCATTTATATATACATATATATATATATATCTATATATATATAGAATGATATATATATAACTATATATATACCAAAACACATAGAAATAATATGATACATTAAGATACTCTCATGGATCATCTCTACAACATTAAAAATCTGAGACTAAAAGAAAAACCACACAAAACCAATATTTAAACATCATTCATGGATCAAAAAGGGGGTTTTTTTCCTAATAGGACACAAGCCTACAAGTGGACACTCCTAAAATGTCTAAAGGACACAAAAATGGTTTCTAATGATGGTACCACCCTAAGAATCATCATGGAGGGTTTCTACATGATCTACATGAGAAAAGAATAAGTTTTGGGGAAGAAATCACCTTGGTTTGAGAGCAAAAATCAATGGAGCTTTCAAAAGCAAATGGAGCCTTTGGAGAAGAAGAAGAAATGGATTGGAATGAAATGAAAAAGTGTTTTTCTCTCTCCACCCTATCCCAACACTATGTGGCCGGCCATATGGTGCTTTCCCCCCTATTTGTCCTATATGGATAATTATAAGTTTGCCCTCCAATTAATTAAATGGTCCAAAATGGGAAATGGTTAAACCGGGGGGTAGTTTAGTCAAACCGAAACCACTAATCTCTAACTAATAATTAACTAAAATAATGGTCTAGTCTCTAACCAAAATATCTAACATGTGGGCCATGGTTAGCTAGTGTGTGGGCCCGCTAAGGTCAAAATACCCCGGGTCCCCGAAACAAGTCAAAACAAGTCGAAACGAATTGAAATTCGAACCCGATTCAAATAACCCCAAAATAATACAAATAATAAATAAATAATTTCAAAATAATTTTTAAAGTGGAAAATTACCAAAATACCCCTGTTTGTGAAAACTGGGGGTGACAAATCTATCCACCTTAAAAAATTTCGTCCTCGAAATTAAAACCAACAATAGTAAAATCTCAAATTCACAAGTCATGGCAAAAAATTTTAAAATGATTAAATTCTCAAAATCAAAATAGGAATTAAATGACTAAATTTATAAACTTTAGAAATACTCTCAAACATGAGTCTATCCACCTTAAAAATCATTCAAAAACTTAAATAAAGCAAACACAGAAAATTCATGCAATTCGATAATCGTACGCGTCTGTCCAATAATCATGATACTCAGAATCTCCGTCATGCCAGTGAGCAAGGCTACGATAATCACAGAGTCCTCAACTACGGTACATACCTCTAGAATTATGGTATTTAAAATTTTCGCATTGCCGCATGCTTGGCAGCGAAAACCTTAAATTCCCACACCCTAGAAATACGTCCATAGTCCGACTATATGTCCTCACTCTGCCTGCTAGCATGACCCTAGAGGATTCTAAAATCTCATAATCGAGGCGACCTAGCCCATACGACTTATCTCAAAAAAATCACACCACAAGAACAACTTTCATCAAACAGACAAGGAACAGATGGAATCGAATTCAACAGTAATAAGAAAGCAAATGCGGAAAGAAGATCGAAAGATCGGAACCTGCACTCTGCTCTGCTACTGCCTGAGTGGGCTCAACTGCCATGGCGAACACACGCCCCTGCTGGCCTCCTCTAGCCTGCCGCACTCTATCCTGGCCCGCCTGTCTGGCTGCACGGGCAGCACAGTCCTTCATCTGATGACCTGGAGCTCCACAGAACAGACAAACTCCCAGCCTCAATCTACAGACCTCCCCAGTGTGCCCTATCTTCCCGCAATAGTTGCACTGTGCGCTGGCCTCTGTCTCTGACCCTGATGCTGCTGGGCACGCCCCGGTGCCTGCTGGAACTGCAACTGAGGCTGCTGCAGCTGGAACTGCCTCTGCTGGAAATGTGGGCGCTTCGCTGGCCCCGTACTCGAACTGGCTCCCAAGGCATCACTGCTCCTCTTCGGCTTGAGGCCGAAATCCTCCTCAGCAATCTGAGCCTCCATCAAAATCTGCTCAAAGGTAGCATCGTCGCCCGGATGTGCGAGTGCGCACTGCGTGAATGAGACCCCTCCTGAACTTTCGGGCCTTGCACCCCTCATCCTGAACCAAACTCGGTGCAAACCTGCTCAGGC
>JANAVB010006596.1:3487005-3529734 GCA_029216955.1 Iris pallida | reverse complement strand
AAAACATTCTCGGTAGTATTTGCTTCATGAAGAGTGAAAAACTTGAAGACTACACATGGGCATTGGAGAAACTGAAAATACTTTACACCGGTCATACAGAGCCGTCAGTTCTTGTGACCGACAGAGAGTATGCCCTAATTATGCTATTCTATTGTTTTTCCTCAAGCGGATACATTGCTATGCACTTGGCATGTCAATCGTATATTGAAGCCCAATGTAAGTTGAAGTTTCAGAAGGAGGAAGGTAAAATTGACATCAAAATTTTCAAGAATTCTCCAATAACTGGAATTTTTGTTGGCGAGCCTCTACGATTGACAATTACGACGCCGCATAGTACATGTTCCAAGGAAAAGTGGGAGCGAGGGAGCCGCATGCATTTCATACATCAAAGATACATGGGTTGAACCGCACAAAGACACTTCGTCTTAGCATGGACGAATTTGGTGAAGCATTACGGCACGACAACTACCAACCGTGTCGAAGGAGCACACTCTGTAGAAGAGATAACTAAAATCTCTCTCGGTAACTTTGTCTCTGTTTGGCAAGCCTATACATCTATTGGTAGACCGACGGTGAATGGAAATTAAGGCATCATTTGAGATGAGCTTAAATATAGTCAAGCATGAGCATAGAAAGAATGTACTGTTAGATGCTTTAGGTCGCGTGGCATCACACACGGCGTTGACATTAATATGTGATGAGATTGAAAGGTCAAAGGATGTCGGGTTTGATCCCCAAGTTTGCGGGTGTGTACATCGACATACACTGGGCCTCCCTTGTGCACATCAGATTAATGAATATCGTCGTGAATCCATTTCTATTCCAGTAGAAGCAATCGATCAACGTTGGAGGCAGTTGTCTATGGGCCCGTGGTAAAGCTGGACGATAATTTCTTCTCTTTGCCACAAGTGAAACTTCTCCACGCAAGGTGGTTAGCCTCAGTAGCACGGAGCGGCAGTCCATTGAGCTTAAAATCCAAGAATTGCATGTCCGTCACTACTACAATGCATGACCGACCGTTGTTTCCAATCTAAAGGCAGGCCTCAACAAGATTGACTAGTTCACAGAAGGAGCTGGAGTCAACTAGGAGAGATCCATCGTACTTTGAGCATGTTGAACGGAGCTTACCAAGTTCCGCCCGCAAGAAGGGCAAGCTTGTCATCGCCGAAAAAGGAGAAAATGGACCTCCCAAGAGAAGATACCGTTGCAGCCAACACTGAGTTTGTATATTGATAAATCCAACCTGAGCTTCGCCGATACATTTGGTCTATTGTCGATGTCCCCGGTGATGGCCATTATGGATTCTATGTGCTTGCAAGACATCTTGGTTTATGATGTCAAAGACGGATGGAGACGGATGAGGCAGGAGCTGTACGAGGAGTTAGAGACTCGTCTTCCATTCTACTCCTGCCTCCTAAGCGAAGAAACGGTTTGCAAGTTTGTTGTTAAGTATCCCTTGCACCGACAGTGTTACCGGGACAGACCACTACATGTCAGTCCCGTCTGCCGGCTATTTATTTGCCAATAGGTACATGATACCTGCGTAATTTTTCGATGGGTATTAGAGAACATTCTTTTCGATGCGCACCTCTGCCGGACCACGGACTTCTAACCTATGTACTATAGGTCACATCGGTGATCACTTCGTCATACTAAAGATGATCGGTCATTCTCCGATTCCTCCACCTTCAACAGTTTGGTACAAAAGCGCACCGGTCGAAGCCAGAGCTTGGACCACACCTTTCGCTCATCAAATCGACCATTGTAAGAAGTTGTTAAGTTTGAGGAGCCAAGAGACTTACCTGCTGACCACTGTGATGTCGAAATCGACTGAGTATCAATGTGTTATATGGAGGACCACTTTGTATACATTTTGGCATTTTGGTTATAGAGGACCACTTTGTATACATTAAACTATGAATATGAAGTCCAATATATGTTTCTTACTTTTATCCATGTGTTTATGTCTTTTATCTGGGTGTTATACATGTTGTGTTTGTGTGTTTTGGGTGTTATACATGTGTGTTACTTTTATCCAGGTGTTGTCTTTTCTAGGACCGCCACACCCAGGGCATCCAACACATGTGAAGGACTGTCCTGTGTGTGGCAGTCCTTGCTAAAATGTTCTGTGATTTGATCACAAAACAATTCATCTAGGACTGCCACACCCAGGACAGTCCAACACATGTAAGGACTGCCCTGTGTGTGGCAGTCCTTGCTAAAATGTTCTGTGATTTGATCACAGAACATTCATCAAGGACTGCCACACCCAGGGCATCCAACACATGTGAAGGACTGCCATGTGTGTGGCAGTCCTTGCTAAATGTTCTGTGATTTGATCACAGAACAATTCATCTAGGACTGCCACACCCAGGACAGTCCAACACATGTGAAGGACTGCCCTGTGTGTGGCAGTCCTTGCTAAAATGTTCTGTGATTTGATCACAGAACAATTTATCTAGGACTGCCATACCCAGGCAGTTCTACACATGTGAAGGACTTCCCTGTGTGTGGCAGTCCTAGATGAATGTTCTGTGATCAAATCATAGAACATTTTAGCAAGTACTTGTTTTACAGAAGTATTTCAACACAAGAATTATTTCACAGATATCCCACATATATTCACAGATATCCCACCATATTCAACAGATATTCAACAGAACAATTTTTTCATCTAAAGTATCCCACACATTTTCAACATCCAAATAGTGTCAACACCCAAAAATATCACATATCCAACATATCCAACAGAAGTATCACACCCAACAACATGCTCGACACAAGTATTCAACATCATACAATCAGACGTCAGACAATCATACTACATATCATGGCGGGCCTTCGAACGAGACTCCGCATTACGCATGAATGGGAACTCAACCGTCGTCGATGCGCTCAAGCTCGTTGGCGACCAAGACACTAGTGTCGACCAAGACACTAGTGTCACTTTGGCAAGCGGCACTCCGAAGTGTCTTGGCCAGTTCTTTCGCCTTTCTAGACTGTAAATGAAAGTATAATTGAATTTAGTCTACAAACATGAAAATCTTAAACTAATTACTAATACGGAACTCACCATCTTCACCAATGAAACGTACAAGATGTTTTTCGAAGGAAGATTTCCAACAGCTACTACGGCCTCGGACCCGGGTTTGTAGGGTGTGAACACTTAGGATGTCCCCCCGCCGGAAGTACGCATGTAGTCCTCGCTGCAGTCGGCCATCTGGGTGACCGGCTGACTCTCATCTTCCCCAAGCAGGTGCCTTTGCCACTCGGAGTAGAAGTCGGTCACCCAGTCGAAATACGTCGGTTTGTAGTTCAATGGTTGGGTCCCGCGGGAGGTTCCAACATCTGTATGTGCGCTTCGGCACACTTTGCACGAAGCCAAACTGCCGAAGTACACGATCAGGCATGTACGGCTCCTTGATATCATAGCATGTGATCATGCCATGAAATAAAGAAACTTGTTGGATGCACGACTCACCTCGCGAAAATCCCGGTATGGATCCCAAAATATCTGTAGGAAAACAGTTAACAGCAAAAAAACTTAACATGAAAAATAAGTCCCAATTTATTACCTCTTCTGGTATCAAATTGTCAAGTACTTCACGAATGGAAGCCAGTATTTGCCAATCTTTGGTTTCCACCTGGGCCGGCCTCCATCGAGCCACTCTAGAAAGTGTTCAAAATAGTTTGGGTTCAGGTCACCCCGCCTGAGCATCGGAAAGTGCTCGTATATCCATGCCTATTCAATTTATAAGTTAATAGTCACAAAATATAAACAACAAATGAAGTATACGAGATTAAATCGTTGGAAGTTTTCTTACATGTAGCAGAGTCTGGCATCTGGCAATTGTCTTAGTCCCGACACGGGATGCGATGCCGAGCTCACGGTAAAGATAGGCAAGAATACCGCTACCCCACGATATATCAATGAAGTCATCCACGGACAATAAATTGAGCATATACCTCGCATGTATCGAGGTTTCGGACTTGTCCGAAATGCCTACCGTTTCTAGGACGAACAGCATGTAAGCACGGGCCACCGTGTCGACCAACTCATCATCATCCTCATCCAATTCCATATTCGTGAAGTGCTCCACCAGAAATGACAGAGGAATTCCATATAATTTCTTGAAGCCGGAGAGAGTTGTAAAACTAGTTTCCTCAAGTCCAAGGTTACTTGAGACAAACTTGACGATCTTCGAGTACCATTTTGTGGATTTTTCATGTCTGTAATATTCTTTGGTCATGACACGACCGGTAACTGGTAGCTCCAGTATCTGGTAGACGTCGTCGAGTGTAATGGTCATCTCCCCGCATGGAAGATGAAATGTTTTGGTCTCCGGGTGCCATCTCTCCACAAAGGCGGATATCAGGGCACTATCTATTGTCCTATAGGCATAATCTGCCAAATTATACAAACCGCTCGACGATTTTAACCTGGACGGCCTCCGGTAAGCTTCTAAACGGCCAAGACACGATTTTCTTCCCGTGACTCACAGCCCTAAGGATACGATATGTCCTCTGTATATCAAACAACATATAAAAACATAAAAATATGAAATACATATAGATATCATATACTAAACTGGTAGCTTACAAAAGTAATGTACATACCGGGTCCTTCCATATTGCATATGCAATATGGTTCTCAAAAGAAGCCAACATTGAGCAACCTGGCGGCCGGACAGCGGCTCTCAGAAGGACCGGCCTCCTCAGATGGAGCAGAACCACCTTGACGTGGTGGTAGGAGTTGGCTAATTGGCACGTCGTCGTCATCACTGGAAGGAAGAAGGAGTACGAGCTCGTTGCTTCGACCGAGCTTGTGCAACCGGGGGTCTCCGTGTCCCAGACCGACCTTGGCGCTCCGGTTCTGAAATTATAATCAGACGCTCAAGAGGACGTTCCGTGCGTTCCTTCCGCTTTGACGTGGTGTGGCGTATTCTTTTTGGTGCGTCCGGAGGACTGTTACCCCTATAGAACAATAGATTGTGCGACCGTACAGTTAATAAATAATGCAAACTAAATAGAACTGTTATCCCCTATCCTCCACCCCCAGACCACAACTAAAACTGAGTACAATAGGACTGCCAAGCATGTGGCAGTCCACATGTAAACAAGGACTGCCACAGTCCTGGCAGTCCTCTATTGAAAGAGGACTGCCAGGACTGTGGCAGTCCTTGTTTACATGTGGACTGCCACATGCTTGGCAGTCCTACTGTACTCGGCCAACAGACAAATGACTCGCTAGTTTATCGTTTATAGGGTTAGGGTTTGAAGAGAAATTGTGGGTTTGTCGTGTTCGAAAATGCCATTCATAAACCCTAAACATACTAACCTAAATTATCAAAAGTTTTTAAACAATTAAAACTATTCTAGGGTTTCGAATAGAATGTAGAAAATTATAGAAGAAATTAGGGAAGAACGTACCTAGAATCCGATTTCTTCGACTTGCGTGTCATCTCGTCGAATGTGGGAGTGTTCTTGAAAGAAATTTGGTGGAGAATTAGGATTAGAGTGGTGGAGGAGAATTTTCTAAGGTTTTGGGAGAGGGAGAGAGAGCTCTTCTTCTTTTTTTTGGAGGAGAGAGAGAAAATTATGAAATGGGAAGGAAATGTGAGTTTGGGGGGTTGGACTGCCCCCTAGTAAAATGTGGGCTGCCCCCTAGTAAAAGTGGTGGTGCCCCTAAAAAAACTATTTGAATAACATAAAATTTTATTTATAGAGGGATTTTTTTTCTAATTATAATCCCCACACACCTACACGTCATTACGGTTGGAGGACTCGAACCCTGCCGACCAAGCGTTGGACATTTATAGAGGATTTTACTTGATGCATCGGTAATGATTATGATTTCTATCTTGGAAGATGCAAGCTCGAGTTAAATCTATTCATATTATAAGAGATTATCTACATCTTGACCTTCTCAAATTATGCTTAAATGGGAGCCTTGTGATTTGGACCATTTTATGAAAATCTCTCTCAATCTCTAATTTGAAACCTTCAACTTTCGGCAACATCAACGTCAATGATGTCGAGGACACGCCATTGTGCTGTATAAGGATTAGTTTCATAAAGATCCAACAATTTATTGTGGTTGTCCGTTACCTAACACAACCCTCCTTATATGGACTTGGAACCCGTGGTGAAGATATAAACATTAAACACGGCACTTAGAGTCGCTCCAATTTTAAAACTCCAAAATAAAACGTAATTCTATTTCTTCTCTTTTTTTTCCAAACTATACGTCAGGGTGCTTACTTTACGGACACAACCAGAGCAAATCTAAATGGTGCTAGATCTGAATCTGAATCTGTTAGTCCCGTGAGTTTGAAATTATGATCAAACCACGTCCACACAAGTTTGTCTATTATGATCTCATATTTCATTATGACCACACGAGGAAACAGGAAAACAAAATCTTATAATTATTAGGCTTAATTGTACTTTGATACCCTCAACTATTCCCCTTTTTCAACTTACTACCTCAACTTTTTTTCAAGTTGATACCCTGAATTTTATTTGGACAATAATGCCCCTGTCTAAAATTCAAACTACGCCCCAAACCCTCCCCCTCCATCCCCGCCCCCCCTTCGGCCCCAACCCTCCCCCCACCCTTCCGGTCCCCCCTTCGGCCACAACCCCCCCTCTGGCCAGCCGCCTCCGCCCCCACCCCTCATCGAAGAACAAATCCACCTTCTTCACCCCGAGCGTCCCCACTGCAACGAGCGCCTCCATCAGTGCCTTCGCCTCGACCGCCCCCCTCTGGCCAGCCGCCTCCCCCGTCTCGATTGGCCTCTCGTAGTTGTCCCCGTACTCCTCCCATTCCTCCTCCGGCATCGCATCGATCTCCCGTGCGATCTTCTCGTCGTGGAACTTGAGGCGGAGGTCCGCGGAGCCTGGCCATCTCCGACTGGGAGAGGGAGTTGTCCTCTTTCTCCTAGAGGAAGCGGTCGAACTCCAGGGTCTGAAAGGAGAGTAGGGTTTGGAGGTCATCGTTGGGGGAGTTAGGGTTAGGGATAGGGTTAGGGATAGGGTTAGGATTATAGGGTTAGGGTTTGAGGAGGAGGAGGAGGGCTGGAGGGAGAGGGAGGCGGCCATGGCCTCCTGCATCTAGAGGTCGAAGGCGAGGTCGAGGGAGCCAGGGGTTGTTTGGGGATATTTTGGATTTTAGGTATTAAGTTGAAAAATTAAAATAGTTGAGGGTATCGAGTTGTTGAGTAAAAAGTTTAGGGTATTAAGTTGAAAAGAGAATAGTTGAGGGTATCAAAGTGCAATTAAGCCTAATTATTATAGTAAATTGTTGTTGGTTTTTTCCAAATAAATCTTATTGAAGGTAATGTATGTAAGAAATATATTGATTGAAGTTATCTATTAGTCCACGTGTAAACATAAAAGGATTTATTTGCAAAAATTATTAAATTTTGTTTCTATTTAGGGTTTAGGTGGTTAGGTAGGTTTATCTGTAGCAAAAACTATCGATCTCAATCTTAATAAGGTAGTATATTTTGAGGACTAAAGACTACTTGACAAAGTAAGATCCATGTTAGCACAACCTTTTTTGTTAGGAGGCATCACAGGCTACGGAAAATCCACATTAGTGTAATTTTTTAGGGGTTGTCATTAGAATTGATTGAACAACACACATTAAATTTCTCATACTTCTCGCTCTCTCTCTCTCTCTCTCTCTCCTTCGTCCCTAACATATTATATATTCCTCTTTCTATTTTCTTCTTCCCTCTTTATCTTCTTCTTCCAATCCGAGAAATTTTTAATAAAGGTTCAAATTGAATTTTAGAGATTTCGAACTTCAGAAATCAAAACATCCTTGTGGAAAAAAACACAAGGAGTATGAATTTAGGAAGAGAAAATGACACAAAAGTCAAAAGTATTAAAGAGAAAACGATATGACACATCCCTGCAGGACAATTTATGTTCAAGGACTGTAAACAAATTGATAGTCATAGTCAAATCTACTAAATATATCATTTTGAACAAATCATACCATATTTCTTTTCATTACAATGGTTTCTTTTTAACAAATATGACAGTATAAGACTAATATTGCAATGAAGGTGGTTAGTCATATCTTTATTAAATATCACTTTAAATAAACAAATTATTCCAATAATGTATTTACTACCCTCCTCCCTTCCCTACCAGCCCCCCCTTTCCTACCAGCACCCCCTTCCCTACCCTCCCCCCTTCCGCCGACCAGCCCCCTCCTCCTTCCGGCCAGTCCCCCCCTCCGTCTCCTCCCTGCCCCCTCTTCCTCCTCCCCGCGTCTTCTCCCCGTCCCCTCCTCCTCCTCCCGCACCACCGGAGAGAGGAGGGGGAGATTCCTCCTCCCCGCGTCTCCTTTCCGCCCCCCCTCTCCTTCCCCGCACCACCGGAGAGAAAAAGGGGGAGGGTGGTAGAAAGAGTGGGGGGGATAAAATGGTCATTACATACCCAACTTAACACCAGTTAACAGAAAAGGAGCATAATCAGCAGATTTCATACTTAATGAATTTTAAGAGCATAGAATATTTTTATGCAAAAGTTGAAAATCTAACGAGAATTTTTTTGCACTTTACCCTATACTATAAAACTAAAAAAAATGAGGTTTAGAAATATTTTTTTGGTGCGGCTATACACACCCCATGACTTACTTAGTGTGATGACCATAGTTCGTAATTACGTATTTTGGAATACGTGTACGTATCTGACTCGTATTGCATGTCTCCTGGCTTGGTTCGGCTTGTTTGGGTTGGCTTGGTTCGGCTTGGGTTGCTTATTGGTTCATCATGAACCAAGGGGAGAACCCTTACCTACCACCACCATCTCCATTTATTACCCAACACTCTTTCTCTCTCCTCATTCACTCTTCTTCTTCCTCACCATTACTCTCCACCTACACCCAAGAGCCCTAGGCAAGTGCAACTTGCTTCATGATGGATCTCAAGTTTTATTGTTCCATTCTCTTCTTTACATGATTATAAGCCTCTTTAGAACTTGGAGTTTTTGATTTTTATGGATAGATTCTTCTAGATCTATATTATAACTTTGGGGTTTTATAAGTTCATGGAGTTTTTTTGGTTTTGATCTACTAAAACTTGTTATTTTCGAAAACTAATAGCTCCATGAGCAAGAGCACGAAATTTCGTGTGAATTTGGTTTTTGATTCACCTCATTTCGAGTTAAAATGAAGTTTTTGGCCAAAACAAGTTTTTGGATTTTTCATGTCGGCTGAGTAAAATTTTACGCTGGGAACCCTGAAATTGCGTATTTTACGCTGGATAGTGTCCAGAATGTAAGATTTTACGCAGGGAACCCTGAAATTACGTATTTTACGCTGGATAGCATCCAGAATGTAAGATTTTACGCAGGGAACCCTGAAATTGCGTATTTTACGCTGGATAGTGTCCAAAATGTAAGATTTTACGCTGGGAACCCTGAAATTGCGTATTTTACGCTGGATAGTGTCCATAATGTAAGATTTTACGCTGGGAACCCTGAAATTGCGTAGTTTACGCTGGATAGCATCCAAAATGTAAGATTTTATGCAGGGAATGCATATTTTACGCTGGATGGTACCCAGAATGTAAAATTTTACGCTGGAACCCTCCCATTTTGCGTATTTTACGCAGAATTAAATTTTTGGCGTAAAAAGTGCACAGAATGACTGTTTTTGCCAAGTTTAGCTATTTTCTAGCCAGAATTTCGAAAAACTTAAAACATGAAAGTTTTAGATCTTTGTCTTGCCTTTCCGAATATCTCTGAAGCACCTCATGTTGAGTTCGTATGTGGAAGTTATGCCCCGTCTCCCCTGAGCCGCATGATTCCTCCACAACTCTTGCACCCTGTTTATATTTAGTTATTGCATATACGCTTATACCAGGTTAAATGTTAATTTTAAATATGTTCCATGACATAATGGTGACCCGTCGTGGCGCACTCTTGACAGTGAATTTAACATGATATATATCTCGAATGTTGTTGCGACGGCTAGCATGTCATGACAGAATTGAATGGCCTGGACACCGTGGGTGATTGTGTTTGTACAAAATAAACCAGTACTATCTTGCATCATGTCTAGGATAGGGATCCCTGAGTACCACGGTCAGGGATACCTACAGTAATTGACTAAGGCTAATAAACTAGAATAATTCAGTAGACATGAAGAGATTCCCAGCTACAGGCAATCCCATTATCTGGGCGCATTAAGTGGACTTGTAGCCTACCGACGAGTAGGGCACATTTCCAGCACTGTCACGACCCGCTTTCCAAATTGTTGGGCTGGGCTGAGTCATGTCCAGCCTACGCTTGAGATAAAGCGCAGTAAGCTGTTCTAGAGATAACATGATAAGACTAAAATGTGCTAACAGTTCTATATGTAAAGAAGAGTCATAAATGCACCAAACACAAAAGTCATCTCATATAATGATAAGTCCAAGTACAAGTCCGAAATGTAAAACTGGATACAGGTCCAGTTACAAATACGTAGTCTAATACATGACTACACTAAATATCCCGAGCAACTACACAAACTAGAAGAGTTTCCCCGCAGGTACATCTTCGTAAGACAAAGCCTGGTCCTCGGCAGTAGCTCCATAATATGAGTCACAGAGCAACTCCTCCTCAGTAAGAATACCTACAACGTTATCCTGTCAGGACGGAAGCAAATACTGTTTCTAGCAAACTAATATACGAAACATGAAATAAACATAAGAGAAATAAACTGGAATCATGACATCTCATAATCTATCATGGCAAGGACAGATATGTCATAGAGACAGATGTATATGTAATGTTTAAAACTGTAGCAGGTACGTGTAGGTGTAAAATATACTGTGGCACAAGTATATAAAATACTTTCGTACAAGTAAAACAAGCGATAGATGTACATACGTACAAATACAGCTGGTGCGCCTACGACAAGGTATACATAAAATGTCAACCTTGCTCGGTACGTACGTAGGAATAAGGGGGCATGATCACGTACGCTACTAACAGTTTCCCCATAACCCAGATTCTAATCATGTGAGAGATATATAAAGACTGTTCTAAGCATGGTAGTGACTGAAAGTACAACATGTGAAGATTTAACTTGCTACCCCAAGGATCAGCATTTAACATGGTTGGATTCGCAGTTCATTGATGTAACAGTATGTAAAGTTTGTAGAAGTACTTGCCTTTAGCAAAGCAAAGCAGCGATAAAAATGCTATAGATGTCTGGTAACTCGTCACTGTAGAAATAAATACATAAACTTAGTTTTTATACTAAGTTAAACACTAAAACACTAGTGGTGCAACACGACTTTCTGATTGGACACCTAGCCAAATAGTGACTTTAGCATAGAAGACCAATACGGGGTGACACAATACTATAACTAACTTCTAGGGCCTTTACACTAGTGTAGGGTGAGATTCAATACGACTATAACTCAAAATAACACAAAAAGTTGCAAGTCGTAACTATGCAATAATTAAATAAAACTGTACACTATGATCCAACAATTTTGAGATAGACAAAAGGCTCTATTTTACATAAAATAAAGTACTAAAATGATCCTTGTTAATTATAGAATTTTATACTAATTTTTCTGGAATTTATAAACCCTAATAAATATTTATTAAAAATCAGCAAACATAAATATACTGAAAATTATTTCTGTTTTCCTATTTTTTAAAATACCAACAGCACTTAATAAATGCTTGAAAAATTATAATAAATTGTATAAATTGACAAGTATTCAAATATAATTTTTTCCAGATTTTACAGCACTTAAATATATATAAAAATTCAAAAACAGCAAGCAACAGTTTCTGGAAATTAATTAATTAATTAATTATTAATGACTATTTTTGTCCATGTATTCGAATTGAACTGAAGTCCAGATACAGGACCCAGAGCCATGAATCAAGTTCAATATAACTTGTACAGACTCTGAATGTATTAGACACAATCGGGCCCAAAAATCTATGCTAGGTTTGGACATCAATTGGCCATAATCAGATAAAATACATGAATTTAAATATAAAAGTATATTTTTAGAGTGGTAAAAATATACTAATCATAAAATGTATAATAAAATAACTTGTGAGATTTTACATAATAATATTTTGTACAAGGCAGAATTTGAAATACATATATAAATATACACCAACAATATATATATATATATAAATATAATATATATATATATTATAATATATAATATATATATATATATATATATTATATATATATAATATATATATATATATATATATATATATATATATATATATAATGGATATATATATACATATATATATATACAAAAATACTGTATATATATAACAGTATATATATATATAATAATAATATATATATACACATAAACTAAACATATATACATTTTTTTTTACATATCATATATCTACATACATATATACAAATACTAACTATAAAATATATATAATATACAAATACTGTATATTTACATAATAACAGTATATATATAATAAATATAATAAATACATATATATATATATATATATATATATATTATATATATATGATTATATATATAATACATATATACATATTACATATATAGTAAAATAAAACAAAAAGAAAACAAAACAGAGGAAGGGGGCTCAAACTCGGCCTAGGGGACACAGGGGGGAAGGATTTAAGTCCACACGCGCTGGCCACAGGAGCCTTTGGGCTCATCTGTGAGTAAAGGGTTAGACTTAGTTTTAAGTTGTGTTTTAGGTTATGGGTTTAAACCCGATAAACCAAATCCGAACCCGTTAGTTAGTTCGAATTTTATTCTCGTATCCTCGTGTCCTGACAGTTAGGGACACAAGTCTTGTATCAGTGCCAAGCACGACACGTACGAGTCCTAATACGCGTGTCCGAGCACAGGGTTGGGGTTGTCGTGTCCGGGCGAACTACGTGTGTCGATTTGAGACACGCACGACATGAAACAGAGATGGATATGTACGTGTCCGGCGCTTGGGTTGCTGTCGAGGAGGCGATCGGGGTTGTAGGCGTCATGGCGGTGGCGCTTAGGTGGCACTGGGTCCAGCTCGTCGTGGCGAACTGTTGGGTGGTGGTCGATGACGATGGCGACTGCTGTGGAGGCTGAACGGGGGATGGTCGGAGCTAGGGTTCCGATAAGTTAAATGGGGAAGAAGGGGGCGGAGCTTGGCCGAGATGGGTCGTGGTGGTGGTGGGTCGAGGGAAGTGAGGGGGTCAATTTATAGGGAAGCTAAGGCGGTAGGGACGTCGGATTAGGGTTAGGGTTTCGATTAGGGTCGCCGGAAGTTTAGGGGAAGGCGGTGATCGGGTTGGGGAGAGGAGAGTTTGCTCTTAGGTCCCTAGGAGTTTAGGAAATTATGGTTAGGTCCCTCCCCAGGATAAGTTTGTAAATAACACTTTTAAACCGATATTAAAACAATACAAAGATTTACAAAAGCTAATTAAAACAATTAATTACAAATCTATATTAAAACATTTTAATAAATTGCAAACTCCTATTTTAAGTAATTAAAACCTATTTAAAAATCATTTAAAAATTCTAGAAAAATTCCTAAAAATTATAATTTATTTTAAAGCTAAACATGTCATTAGCAACTAATTAACACTAATTTAAATTAAATTTGAAAAATAGGGGCTGACAAGCACACAGTCACGTGTTGCATTCTTCATAAACGGACATTCGACCCGGATAACCGGATGGTCTGCAGGGCTTGAGACTGTTGGAATAATCTCATTGCATCTTGCTAATAACTAGGCCTGTGATAACCCTAGTTAGTTAAAAGTATCAAGCCGTACTCTTGATTGGCCGTGATTGATTGGATGGAGTTTATTCCAGCTTAGTCTTATCCTGATCCTGTGTAAGATTGTGACATGACATGATTATTGATGCTTGCCTTAACAATAACGATCGGGGGTCCAGTTTGTTCAGGCGAAGGGTTACAACCCCGGTCCTTGTTTGGTTTAAGGGTTGTAACCTGGCTCCCGGAGCAGTTCTGTGTCCTCTCTTCGTTTATTGTCTTATTGCAACCCCATGCCATATTCGTCATATTTACCTTACCTTAATACCATGATTATTTTACTGGCCTTAGCAATAAAGATCGGGGTCCAGTTTTTTCAGGCGAAGGGTTACAACCCGGTCCTTGTTTGTTTAAGGGTTGTAACCTGGCTCCCGGAGCAGTTCTGTGTCCTCTCTTCGTTTATTGTCTTCACTGTACCAATAGTATTTGAGACGGATTTCTATTCAGGTGAAGGGCCGCAACCCCGGTCCTTGTTTGGTTTAAGGGTTGTGACCTTGCTACTTGAATGGTTTTCTCGTACTCAGTTTACTGTTGTTATCTCTATTATTCAGTTCTTTATTTTATCTTTAATATCCTATTGTGATATGCTGGTTTTAGTTCATAAGTGAAGTCTCCTTTGTGGCACTTGCTCTTTCTGGGGTCTGACCCAGCTGGTTTTGTGTGGCCAGATATCGGAGCAGCACCAGAGGATCCACCTGTCTTCCAGCCAGATGGTGACCACCAGGCGTAACCCTGGCAACGAGTGGGTTTCTTTTTGTCCTCCCACTTTATTATAAAAATTATTCTTTTGAGGCGTTTAGCCGGCGAGCACGTGTTAGCTCGTATTGCATCTTTAATTACTGTCTGCCTACGGGCTGTAACATGATTGACAGATCCTAGGGTTGATCATGTACGACTGAACTCTTGCTAGTCTTGACATTTGTACGACTAGCTTCATGATCATCCAATATGAATGTATGGGACGCCTTGCTATTATATATTTGGTGCTCTGACATCTTGTAACTATTATTACTTGCTTGAGATTGAGACAATAGGCTTGTTCATGGCCATAGGAGACTGTTGGCTTGTAGTTAAACCCTCATTATCTAGACAGCCGTGACCGTATAGCGAGGTAGGTTGCACTTTAATATACGTAGCTGGCTATGTACGCCTCCGCTCTCCAGTATTCTGGTTCTGGGACGTTACACTTAGCATACCCCAAGTGCTAAGTACACCACATTTTAATTGATTAAAATTAGCATAAATGCTAAGTACACCCCATCAAATGATCAAAATATCCTTTTATATTCTAACATAAAATCTATCTATCATTCCTAAGCACACCCCAAATTATTCTAACCTCTCTACTCTCCCCTCTCCTCTCTCCAACCGACCGACCTCCTCTCTTCTCCGATCCCCTCTGCTCCCAAGACCAATTCCAAGATCACTGCTAGGATTTTTCGCTTAGGATCACTGCTAGGGTTTTTCGAATCCCTTCAATTGTGTGAAAACGAAATAGATTTTGAAAAAAAAATTGGATTTTCACGTTTCTGTTCGAGCCTGCTTTGTCGAGCGTTCGGACTGGAGTTCGACTCACGACAGTCGAACTTCTTTACTAACGTTCGACCAAAGCTGGTCGAACGAAAAATTAAATGAAAAAACACAATGTTCGACCACAACTAGTCGGACAAAGCTCTACTGTTCGACCATTACAGGTCGAACTGTCCTATATATGTTCGGCCGACACATGTTGAGCTGACGGTGTTCCTTTCGACCTGTGTTGATCGTGCTTATCGCAGATTTTGTTTTGTTTTGGTTCAACGATTCACATACAGTGCTTCAAAACCGAGAAAGAAGGATTGCGTCTTTGAAGTGGACTTCCTTCCTCCATGATGCCTTCTTCACAATTTCAAAGTAGAATTTTTCTAGGATTTTGGCGTTGGGTTGGAGAAGAATGTGAAAATGAAGAAGGAAGAAGAAGGAGGATGGTGGAATGTGATAGAAAGATCATAGGGATATTTTGTAAAACCTCCCCTAAATAATGGGCTAATTTGCGAAATACCCCTAAAGATCTCGAATTGGTAAAACCTCCTTTCCGTCAAGACGGTGTTTAATTTTGGGTGACGTGGCTATCCGTGTGTGGCTTTTCCCAGTCAGACGAAAATACCCCTGCGTACGTGGCTTTTCCCCCTCTCTCTCTCCTCTCTCTCTCTAACGGTCATCTTCTTCCTCTCTTACTTTTCCTCTAACCTATTTATACCGATCATCTTCCTCATCTTTCACTTGATCCTCTTCCAGCGTACAACTTGTCTACCAAAGATCAGGTTCCTACAAGCATGGGGGTGTTTCTTCATCTCTAGAGAAGGAGGCAATTTCTGCCATTAAAGGAGGAAACACAAATTATTCTATTTACAGTAAGGAGGAAACACAAATTATTCTATTTACAGTAAGGAGAAAACACAAATTAAGCAGCAAGCGAAAAAGACAACCAAAGTCAGCCCAGCCAAGCTCAAAGCTGTTGGACATTTTTATTTTGAAACTTAAACTCTCACACACATTCTTCTTCTTGTTGTTGTCGAACACGGCACTACTTTCCTCGTCCACCAGCGACACCGACTCCCTCTCCGCCTTCCGCGCCCTCGTCGACGCCCACGGCAACCTGGCCTCCAACTGGACCGGCCCCGACGCCTGCTCCTCGCGCTGGGTCGGCGTGGGCTGCTCCGGCGGGGCTCCATCGCGAGCGTGTCGAACGTGGCCGGGTGCTCGAAGGGGACGTGGCTCCAGGAGGAAGAAGGGGAAGGGGGATGGAGGAAGGGTAATTTGGAAATTTCATAAAATTTGGAAAACAGAGTTGTGGCCACGTATGCAACAATTGCCACGTCACCCAAAATTAAACACCGTCTTGACGGAAAGGAGGTTTTACCAATTCGAGATCTTTAGGGGATATTTCGCAAATTAGCCCATTATTTAGGGGAGGTTTTACAAAATATCTCAAGATCATATCAACATATGAGTCTTTTAACATTAATTTAATTTTTAACTTAAGTTATATGGATGTGCTTAGAAAGTCAACGAGTGCGTATAGTCGCACCAATAATTTTTTTTCCTTCCAACCTATCTTCATTAAGCATGTCATTCTTCCCCTCGAAAGACAATACTAAAAAAAAACGGTAATTTTTCCCAAACGTTCTCCTCCTCCTTCCTCTCTCTCTAAATTAGGGTTAGGGTTTCAACAATGATCTCCTCCTCCTCCTCTCCCTCCTCCGACGACCGCCTCGCCGAGCTCGTCTCCCTCCTATTCTCCCTCCTCCGCTCCTCTCCCCCCTCATCCCCGCGTCGCCGGAGGCGAACGGCGGCGCCTCCGGTGTCGCCGGCGGGGTTCGCGTCGCTCCTCCTCGGTGCCTCGCTTGCGCTTATGATCTTTGGATCCGCCGCTCTCTTCCTCGGCTTCATCCTCATCCCGTGGGTCCTCGGGATCGTCCTGTTCCTCCACCTCGTCGGCGTCGTGTCGAACCTTTCCGACTTCTGGATGTCGGTCCTCTGCCCGATCCGAAAGAAGATCTTCTGTGAGTTCTAGTTTCTTTTATTTACTATGTGAATTTCTCCTTATTTGCATATATTTACAGGGGTGTGGTCTTAGCTTGATTTCATATAAATTTCGCTCGATTGTGACTTATAATCGGGCGTAGTCAAATTTCTACGATCATGAAATCATAGTCAAACGGAAATATTTGATTCACGGATTTGCGAATCACCAGAATCCATAGAAATTGGGCGTAGTAAAAAAATGACGGTTCTCAAGTCAAGCAAATTTGGGTGTAGTGAGAAATCCGAGTGGATTTCAAGTCTATTTCGATTCGGGCTGATTTGAGCCTGATTTGGAGGCTCATATAACTATTTGTTGGCCAACCAAAGTCAAGCAAAATTTGCATGATTTCAGAATTCACCTCTTTGCTCGACTTGAGCACGATTTCCCCCCTATCTTCTTCTTCTTTGCTTCCCTTCTTCGTTATTTTTACCGGTGGTGTCGTGTTTCAATATTATTCTTTCTGGTATTTGCCTTTGAATGCTAATATTTGCTCACAGTTGGTTATAGATTCTTTATTGATCTTATTATTGAGTTTACTATGAACGTTATAGACCACTCGTGGAGCATATTGAACTTATAGGAATAAAGAAGCTATATTGGGAGGATTGAGGTTTAGCAACTTCAAGAAGCATTTCATGAAGTTTTAATTATGCGAACCACATTCTTTCATCTCGTTTATGATGGTACTATAAGATCTTGGGTTTAGTATATATCTTGGTGAGCTATTGTGCTCATCTTTATTGTACATAATCTTAATGGCTATATAGTTGCAATTTTAGAATTTTGAAGGAAAGGCTACCGACGAGTTATAATTTTGTAATGTTAATCTTTTATATGTAATGTATAATGGACTGCCGGATGTACGTAGCCTTGCAATCGGGTTGGCTCATCCTGGGTCGAGCCATTAATGTGTTCAAACAAAAACTAACCCCGGTTACGCCTGACATGCTTAAGCTAAACCAAAACTCGACCCATGAAATAAGAGACCAACCAAACCCAATCTATTTATGTGACGGGCTGAGGTGCATTTTGTCCGACCTAACTATTTTACCCATTTGGCCTGTTTAGTGCCAACAAAAATGAAAATACATAGGCAAATGTAGGAACGTAAATATAAAATATATCAAAGCAAGAGCATTTTCGACGGGCAAATGGACTTTACATGTTACAACCACTTACTACGCTTAGTACATTGAGCATGCCAAAGATTCTGGAGCCAAATTAAATAAATGTACATGACTTGCCTCTTGCATTCAAAGATGGTTAATATGAAGGGGCCAATTGCTAAATCAAGTCAGAATCACTTAATCCATCGAAGCTAGGATGAACGTGCCTGTAGGATGACATGGTTCTTGTATAATATGAAGGGGCCAATTGCCAAATCAAGTCAGAATCACTTAATCCATCGAAGCTAGGATGAACGTGCCTGTAGGATGACATGGTTCTTGTACTTATTTGTTTATGTTCTTATATTCTATGGAAGTAGGAAACTAGTAGATGACATGGTTGTTGGACTTGTTTGTTAAGTTCTTATATTTTATGGAACTTGGGAACTATTAGGATGACATGGTTGTTGGACTTTATTTTGTTTAATATTATTATCTAGAAATAAAAATTTGAGAATTCAAGCACGATTCAAATCAATCATCCAAATTGAGTTGGAAATCAGGGTGACATCATGAAGAAATTAGGGGTGAAATCAGACAAATCAGTATGAAATCAGGATGGACAATGAAATCAGGCCAAAAATGGATTTGTAAACAATCAAGTAAATCAGCCTCAAATCAGGCACCCCCATTAAATTGTTCGGAATGATAAGTAGGGATTTTTGGCTAAAATAATTTCATTTAAAAAAAAAAATCCATAAAAAGGCTACATGCGAATCTTATTATCAAAGTACAAAATTGCTTTTTCAAAATGCAAAATGAAACTCTCTTTGATTAGTGAAATCATGCTGTGGAATGTGAATTCAAACATGAAAATTGTAGGGAGGGTGGATTTGAAAATCACATCAAAACGCATGAAAGAACGGTATTTCAGAAATAAGTTTCACAAGTATGTTTTTATGGATTTTTCTAAAGTCATTCTTTAATAATAAAAAGACCCTGATAAATAGGCATGGAAGTTTATATTCCGTGTTCTATATGTTGTTAGACTCATTTTATATATAGAGATTTCTATAGGATTTTACATCTTATCTCACTCACTTGCATCCAAAAAATTTTTGGTTATTGATGTCGAGTTTGCATCTCATTTATCTTAATTTACATATGTATAATATTTTGAATGATCAAGATTTAAGAAAGCGAGTCATTGCAAGAAACTGGGCGCTCATTTGCAGGAGGACTAGCTACTGTCGAGAAGTGGGAGCTGAGATAACAATTCGAGGAAAACTTCATGCTTAACCTTGTGATTTTTGGCAATGTGATCTTATTATTTGTACCTCTAGAACAGGATCGTTGCACCAAAAACATCAGGAAGATCAAGATATATTGGTAAATTTTATTAACAAAAGTGATGGATCTTTGGGAAGCCACCATGATGCATATTAAAATTTATTAACTTCCCTAAACTTTGCAAGAAACCACCATGCTCTACAATTAGTACGAACAAAATCTAATTATCTGTCTTCTGCTGGATGGTGTAGACAGATCGTTTGTTGTAGGATGTTGTATTAAACCTTTTTTGTATCTGTTATGCTTGGTCTGGGAAATCAATGTCGGTTCAATGGCTGTGGAGAGAGTGTTTGTTTCTCTTCTTGGGCAACAAAATAGAGTTGTAATACATAGTCTGCTGGATAGATTCTGAAGACTATAGTCAAGTCAAACTGTGGCCCATAGTTTGCTGGATAGATTCTGTTGGATTTGTTGGAAAAATTGGAATAATATATGATGGTTTTAAATATCTTAGTTGTGGTGAATTAATATTAGGGCATTTATGATAGTGTAATCAATGGTTATGGAAGATTATTTCAGGGGATGAATTGAAAGATCAAATAATATATTTGTTAGGTACCGCAATTATTGAGCAAGTTGCTCATGTGCACTGTACATTGGAAGTTGATGTTGCTTTACTTTATGTAAGAAAGATATGTTTTGGTCCAAGGATGTGAGAGGTTCTCCTATCATGAATGATGTATGACAAAAGAAATGAAAAAAAAATTGCATCCAAAGGATCCTGCTCAATAATTGAGGACAAGTCCAAACTTGTCAATTGACTTGCATTCTCTCTGACTAGAGCCTACTACTTTTCAAATTATCTCGACTTTGAATTATTGATCTTACTGGGACCAATAGGTCTACATCTAATCTTTTTTACCTCATATATTTTCATATTTACTAGATCTACATTGAATTGTTCTACAATTTGTGTTAATTTTTGCCCAATTTCATGGTAGTCTAAACATCCTCCTGCTTGCGATGCTCATTTGTACTTGAAGCAGATTTAGACAAAGAAAAGTACATACTTATTATTCACAACCTTTGGGAAAGAAGTTATTATAGTGACTGCAGTATTCATGCACGTATATTTCAAACTTATATTTTCTGACGATGACAGATTGTATATTTTGAACAAACAGCATAAGAATTAGGGTGGATGAATAAAACTGATATGATTAGTCTAAATACCGGTATTGAATATGCATAGCTGTCATGCTAGCTGAAAGGAAGCTTGGAACGAACCTACTAAAAGAGGCACTTGTGACATTTTTGTATGAGATGTATCAACAGAAAACTAGTTGTATAGATATCCTTTGTGAATGTACACCAAATGAGTCTAAATTGCAAATATTTATCACCCTTAGCATTTATCACCCTGTTCTTGTATCATGGGACGTTATACATGTTCAAAGTAACCTTAGTTGTAATTTCAGTTATTTGATAAAAGTCAAGAGAAAGGCCCTTCTCTTATTGTGGTAAAGTTCTTGAATGATAACACGGTAATATGGAACTTGTGACATGTCACATGGAGTCATTTAACAATGGATTGTGTATTTACTTCAAGCTGCAAGGCCGTAAGGATAATCTTCTTGCATGCTTAAATTATTAATTCTCCCAATTGCGGCAATTCCTGTATTCTACGAAATGTCGATTTAACCCTTTTATCTTTGTTTTTGTTGTATATTCTGTACCCAACCTGATCCAAAGTTCATTCGAGTTTTCTTTTAACATCCAATCCAGATTTAATTGAAAAAATGGGCTGGCTTATCGGCTACCGTTGACATGTTGTTAGATTCAGGGCTTTCGGCCCAATTAAATCTGTCCAAGCATTTGTAGTCTCGCTCATAAAGGTCAAACATTAAATATTTTAGTTAAAGAGTCTACGACGATCTCCTTTAAAGATAGTTGGAACAACATGCTGGAGGATTCATTTGATAGCAGGAATAGTATAATGCAGTATGAGCTTATTAAGGATGTGTGCTCGATCACAATGTATCAGATGAGTGTATCTGTTAAATAACTTAGTGAGATGTAATCAATCATTAAATCACTTTTTTTAGAACATGCTGAAAACTTTCTTCCATAGAACTTTTGGGTTTTAAAATGCAGCAAGAGCTCGGACAAAACTCAAACAACTCAATTAGCTACTTTCTTTCTTATCTGACTTGCTTACCTCCGGGATCAGTCCCCCGCGGCCGGGGTGGGGGGGGGGGGGGGGGGTGGGGGGGAGGGAACATCAGACCTTATGGTCAGGTCGTCTGCTTATCTTTCCGATCTCCTTCAATTTATCATATTTTTGACTTTGCCCAAGGTTGATGGTGTTTATGGGGAGATCCCCAACCTTTTCATCTCTCTCATCCACTAAGTTTGGCATGAAAACTACCAGAAGCAATAAAGCACCAGAACTATTGGAAAGTGTTCCACCACCGTCGTTAGTCTCCATATCCTTCTTGTCAGCATCTCCCCTTCTACATCCTCCTTGGCGCCTTGGACTGCTACGAAAAACACCATTGGATTTCAAACCGGTCTAATTCAAAATTTCACCTAATTGGGAATATCTAGCTGCTTCTTTTTTTTACACAATTGCATGCTACTACCAGAAATTCAATGCGTAATCTCAGCATTTAATGTGTATTCCTGAATAATCTTTTTTTTTTTTTTTTCATTTATTCATCCATTTCTTTCTAAATAGGGAGCCGGGATTAGTAGATATTAACCGAAAAACCTCAAGAGTCAAGTCTGTTAGCTTGGAAGAGAGAATCATATACTCGCACGCACTGGGAGGGTCATGAGCTTAGTTTTAGTGCTTTGTGTCATGGTTGGATTTTCTGTCTGAAAACTATCTTCCATAAACTTTTGGGTTTTAAAAGGCGTACTCTGGACATTGGTGAAGTGTGTAGCTGTTGTGGAGGAGAAGATAGCATTCTGTATCGGCTGAATTTAATAACTTTCCCTTTTTGACTCACTTTGCAGGCCAACTCTTTTCCAGACTTCCCATCAATGTAGATCTGTGAAGCGGAGACTCAGTTCACCACCCACCGATCACAACCAGCTGCTGTATTTTTCTTCCATATATCCTCTGCATGCCTTCTGCCTTTGCCATCAGATACCAACCATATATGCAAACCATTTATACAAGAATCGTAACGATATGTTTTGTTTTTTCTCGTTTCAAAGATGTGCCAGATATTGTTCTTGTTACCCCCCTCTGCTGAGGGTCCTGCTTGTTTTCCTATTTTGAGACGGACTGATGTTATTTAGCTAGAGCGATCTTATATTGTTGTTGCTCTGGTGCCTATTCTTGGCATTGTTGTCCATTAGTGCCATCGCATGTAAAAGCAGTTGTATATGTATTAGTTCCGGAACTTGATTGTCCTTGGCCCCAAAAAATCTTGATGATTTGAGTTGTTCTATCTTGATGAATTGTTCACAGATGTCCAACCCTTTTTAATTTGTGAGATAATCTTGCTTAGGCCCCGGCCGAGCCAACTCAATATCTTGTAAACTGGAACTTGTTAGCTTCAATGGACAGAAATTATCAGTGAAACCTTTCCATTTCAAGTTGGAATTACATCTCCTATGTTGCATAGACATTAATACTACGTTGACAGAATATTTGACATGTAGACTTTTGGATTCGAGTATGATAATGGAGTTGCAAAGACACAGATTACAGTTATCTCCATTATCTCTACAAGGTCACCATATACATAAAAACCTATTGTGTGTGGCAAACAAATCCTTGCGTTTCAAATAACAAATCCCATCACCTCTACAAAGTCATCACCATCCATAGAAACCAATGATGCATAAATAGATGTGACATGCTATAACACAACAAAATATTCCATTTCAAGTTGCAATGGAACCCATATCCGATTCTCTCTGCTAAGCATTTACCATCCATATAAATTTAAGATAAAGCTGGAGACTGCACTGTAGAAGATGCAAACTATTTTGCACACAGAAGGATGCACGAAAATTTTGTAAAATGTTGTGCATAGTATATTGAAACAAATTTCTGGAGGGTCGGACCGACTACAAGTAACTAAGAAATGAAATTTCATTTAATTTACTTAAAGTCAGTCGCTTGAAGACCTTGTTTGGTTCGCGAAATCATCGGGTTAGGTTAGAAAAAGAAAGTGATTACTTTCCTATGTTTGGATGCCAAAGGAATTGAGGAGAAAATAAAAGTGATTCCTAATGGAAGAAAAATTAGGGGGGAAGTGATTCCATCCATCCAAGTAAGGAATCACTTTTCCACATTGAAGTATTCAATTTCCTTTCAAAATTTCTTGGCATTTCCAAACACTGGAAATGAGAATTGCAATTTCCCAAAGAAAAAAAAAAATGTCAAGAAATTGATTTCCTTTCCCTTCTATTCCGCGAACCAAACGATGCTACTGATAGTCTCCATTAAGATCCGTCACTGTGCAACTAGTTATTGGCTGCAAAGGAATGTGGCATGACAGAAAGGCACCCAGAGTCTTGTCGCGTGTCCCAAATATTTTGTGGTATCGGACCTGACACGTATAATCAAGAGCATAACCATACTGTTGAGAGATGGGTTCCAGTCCATTCTAATTTTTTTCTTCTTCTCCATTATAAGTAAATCTACATCTCAGCACATTCTAGCTTGAATTTATGGCTTCACCATTGTTAGACAGATAGATAGATAGATAGATAGATAGATAGAAGAGCCATGGTTGACAAGTGAAATTTACACATGTTATTATCATTCAAAACCAGATATAATTAACAACTTTGATTATATATATATATATATATATATATATATATATATATATATATATATATATATATATATATATATATATATATATATATATATAGACGAGTGAGGGACACAGGAAATAATTAAAGCATGAGAAATTAAATTAATAAGATTGGGCCATGCATGAAGCCGGACGTGGTGGTGCTAGCCGATGTCGACGTGGACTCCGACGGCGAGGAGGAGGACGGTGAGGAGGGCGAAGTAGATGACGGAGTGGAGGAATATGGAGGCGCCGCTGGTGTGGAAGCTGCTGAACTCGACCACGGTGCTCCTCCCGGGGATCTGGACGATGAGTCCCGGGACAGGAGGACGAACAGGATCACTGCCACAAACACTGGACCCCAATCCGTCATGATTAATTGCTCTCTTTCTTTCTTCCTCCTCCTTCTTCTTTGGTCTACTAGTGTGTGTGAGAGAGAGAGAGTGTGTGTGGAAGAGGAATATGGGGGGACGTAACATACTAACTACCACTTTTATTGGACCATTAGCAATTAGCTTGATGGGGATGGTTATGGGGTGGGTGGTGAGTCATGAATGCCGTGCTAGCTAGCTTGAGAGTCCACTCACAGTCGGTCTATGGATAAGCCTAACAAGACTTCGAGCTTGAATAATCTCTTTCTGCTTAGGACAACTCTCCAAACTCTCGACGTGACCTACAAGAGGTTGGGATGACGGATGACCGGCCTCCCAAGACGGCCCGCAATAAAGGTTAAGGAGGAACCAAAATTAGCTACAGATAGAACAATCCAACTCACCGGACCGGCCTTGAGTACACTGTACAAACCCCCATCTCAATCGGAACGACTGATCTTTGATGCTTGGATTGGATGCACCGAAAAAATTGGTGGACGGAGGCACGGCGCCGATTGCCAAAATGGCTGGAAATTCACTTGAGGGTTAGTCAAACTGGATCATAAAGAAAACAAGAATAATCATAGTCACAATGACTCGATAAGACATAGACATAGCTAACTTGGAAGTTAGAACTAGGGTCATCAATCGGCCGGTTCGGTACAACAAGAAAATTTATAATTCAAATCGAATTGACCAATTAGAAAACCGAATAAACCGAACGGTTCAATTTTTTATTATTTTGGATTTAAATGAGCCTTGGTTTTTAATGGGCCTGGCTTGTTTTTTTTTAATGGGCCTGGCTTGTTGGTGTCATAGTAAAAACACGGAAATGGGCCTGGCTTGTTAGTGTCATAGTAAAAAAACACGGAAATGGGCCTGGCTTGTTAGTGTCATAGTAAAAAACACGGAAAAATTATACTTTTGGTCACTGAATGTTTGTCTGACCAAAGTTTTAGTCACTCAAAGATATTTTTCAAAAATTTAGTCACTGAATGTTTGTCTGACCAAAATTTTAGTCACTCAAAGATATTTTTCAAAAATTTAGTCACTGAATGTTTGGTCTTCCAAAAAAATAGTCACTCTGTTAAATTGTTGTTTGTTTTATTAATAATTTTTGTTGACATGACATGTTATGTATCATGTCAGTCGTTAAGTAAGACGTGGCACATCCACGTGGGCTATTTTTGGATTTTATTTTGCAATAAATTTCGTTTGGTTATTAAGTTATGTGCCATGTTTCAATGTTTATGACATGGTATTTCGTTTTTTTTAATTTTTTTTAAAAAATTTAATACCCAAACGAATTTTTTGAAAAATAAAACTCAAAAATAATCCACGTGAATGTTCCACGTCATACTTAACGATTGACATGGCATATAACATGTCATGTCAACAAAAAATGTTAATAAAACAAACAACAATTTAACAGAGTGACCATTTTTTTGGACGGCCAAACATTCAGTGACTAAATGTTTGAAAAATATCTTTGAGTGACTAAAACTTTGGTCAGGCAAACATTCAATGACCAAAAGTATAGTTTTTCCGTAAAAACACATTTAAAATGTAAATTTTGAGACTTGCTCTTTGTCATTTGGGTCATGCATAAAAAAAACATTTGTCTAAAAATTTGAGGCACTCCATTAGTTATAAAGCAGTAAATACAAGGTATACAACAGAAGTACACAACAACCACCACAACAAAACCAAATTTTGAGCATTTCATAATTTTGATTAGTTACAAAGTGACAACCAATAATGAGAATAAATACAACAACAAAGCTAAATTTGCAAGTTGCAAGAGCAAGTTGCTGTCAGCAACAAACAGTTACAACATCAATTATTAAAGTTTAACACAGTGAACACAAAGCCATTGAAGTTCAACACAGTGAACACACTCCTTTAAGAGTTACATTACTTACAAGTGCTACCAAAAAGAGTAAGAAGGAGAAAACTGTTGGTGTTTTTGCCTTTGGACTAGAAAAGATAGTCCCACATCGGCTACACCAAATGGTGAGTATCTCAATATAATACATTGTTTGTGTTGAGGTGTGCACATGAGGTGTAGTGGGGCACAAGTTTGTGCCATGTGGGAGTATTTTCCGACAAAGAAAAAGGATTAAATCCAACAAGGATGCAAGTTGATTTTTGTTGTGCGTACTCGGACTCGGACGCGGACTCCAGGATTGTCTCGTGCATGCACGGGAGTGTTCGGGGGGTAGGCGTGGACTGGCACACTTCTATGCTGATTGTGGGATGATCTAAAATATCAAACTCTATTTTCGAGTATTGGTATTTTAGTCCCACATTGGATAGGAGAAGAGGTGAAGTCTCAACTCCACTCTATAAATAGAGCCCCTTGGCCTCCTTTGAAAGATGCACCAAGAAGAGAGTTGAGGGAGTCTGTTAAGTCCAGGAAGCCCGTTCAAGTCTCAAATATTGACTTACGAGCGTTCCAGAAGTTCTTCGTGAACTTGCTGGTTCCTGGAAGCTGTTCGTGCTCGTGTGGGGCGAATAAAGCTTTGAGCAACGGTGGTTCATTCACCCCAGCATCTCATTCTCGCCTGTCATCGCTGCTGTTGCCTTTTACAGTAACTTCTTTTTAGAAGCTCTACTGTCGATAGTTGCTTGCACAAAGTCTCTTTAGATTTTTTGTGTATTACGTAGAATCTTTTTAGATCCTCGTAATTCAGAATCCTTCAGGATCTCTGTTGCACATCTTCTTTAAGGTGTTGCATTTGAAACGTTGTGTGTATAATTGTTTCAGTTTCAGAATTTTCCATCGAAAATTGTGCCTCGGCACTAACAATCTCAAAGTTTTATTGAGAAGATGGATAATTCTCGTGCTTCGCTCATCGATACCGGCTTTAACAAGTTGGAGAAATTCGATGGCGAACACTTCCAGATATGGAGACGAAAGGTCACTTTAAATCTTCAACTCGTGAATGTTGATCACGTGCTGTCAGAAGAAGAACCGATCGTTCCAACCACTGGATCTGCTGCGACTGTGGCCGCTGCTACGTCCAAGCAAGCGAAGTGGAAGAGAGAAAACAGTATATGCAAACTACTGATACTCAATTCCATGGAAGACTCTCTAGCAGAGTCCTACTCCAAGAAGACATCTGCCAAAGAGATATGGGACTCCTTGGGAAAGCTCTATGAAGATGACGAGAACCGGTCCAAGATCTTCATGGTAGAAAAATATCACAAGTGGACCTTCGAAGACGAGAAGGCGATGCTGCCCCAAGTGAAGGAGTTTCTGAAGTTGCGTCAGAAACTAGAAGACGAGAACATGCCCCTCGTCGACAAGTTTGTCGTTGGAGGGATCGTCGCGAAACTTCCTACAGAATGGAGCAACTTCTATGCAAGGATGCATCGAAAGAAGATGGAAATTAGCTTGGAAGATTTCTTGCAAGAGATCCATGTTGAGGACGAGATGCGCTCTCAACAGAAGATGGATACTCTGTCCAAACAACTGGCGAAGGCAAATCTGGTCCAAACCAGAGAGTACCAGTGGAAGCAGGCTGCTTCTCATCGCAAAAAGAAGGACTTCACGAATCTGAAAGTGAAGGGTCCTGCTTTCAAGCAGCAGAAGTCTAAGTCCCATGTGACTTGCTTCAATTGTGGCAAGAAGGGCCACTACAAATTCGAATGCAAGTCCAAGCCCAAAGAATAAGGTGAGCCTAGTAAGGTTTCTATGATTACTAATCTAGTTGCCATGATAGCACAGGTTGCAACTGTGGGGGCTGACTTGGACTGGTGGATAGACACTGGTGCGACCTGCCATGTCTGTTCAGACAAAGACTGGTTCGTCTCTTATGAGCCAACTTCAGAGAAGTCATAATAGCAAACCAGACACAAGCTGAAGTACTGGGCATCGGGATGGTGGAGCTGAAACTCACATCGGGAAACACTCTGACGCTTCAAGGTGTGAAGCATGTTCCAGTAATTGCTAAGAACCTGATCTCTGGAAGTCTGCTCTACAACGCAGGCTTGAGAATGGACATCAATGCTGGCCAGTTGGTGATGTCCAAGAAGGGTACATTCTTCGGAAAAGCTTTCCAAACTGAAGGAATGTACAAGATTCAGCTTGTTGTAACCCAGCATGATAATATAAATGCTATCACTTTTCCTGATTATTCTCTTGAGTTGTGGCATAATAAGCTAGGACATGTTCATTGTAAAAGGATTAACAGAATGTCTAGTCTAGGACTTATCTCCAAGTGTGGGGGTAAGGTAGAGAAATGCGAAGTATGTGCTCAGACGAAGATCACAAGGAAACCCTTTCACAGGGTCCATCGAAGCACAGATCTTCTGGAGTTGGTTCACTCAGATATCCGTGACTTCAAACAATTCTCTACAAAGGCCGGGATGAAGTATTTCATTACTTTCATCGATGACTTCTCAAAGTATGCTTTCGTCTACTTGCTCAAGTCTAAAGACGAAGCATTCGAGAAGTTCAAGGAGTTCAGGGCCGAGGCTGAGCGGCAAACTGGACAACAACTCAAGAGGTTGAGGAGTGATCGAGGCGGGGAGTATCGGTCTTATGAATTCTTATCATGCTGCAAAGAACATGGAATCATCAATGAGACAACGGCTCCATACTCTCCTCAATCCAACGGAGTAGCAGAAAGGAAGAACATAACGTTGACAGAGATGATGAACTCCATGCTGTTGACTGCGGGTCTTCCAAAGTGTTACTGGGGAGAAGCTGCACTAACGGCAACGTTCATTCTGAACAGAGTGCCATATGCAACTTCCGACATAACTCCTCATGAACTCTGGTTCAAAGTCAGACCTAACTTGAATGTCATTCGAGTGTGGGGGTGTCTGGCTTATGTGAAGCTCCCGGATCTGAAGATTCAGAAGCTGGGGATAAGGACTACGAAGGCGATCTTCTTGGGGTATGCCGAGAAGAGTGATGCTCGAAGATTCCTTGATATTGAGTCAAACCATATCATCGAATCTCGCAATGCTGATACTTTGAAAACAAGTTTGCAAAACACAAGAATATTGTTCTCGCGGATCTTCCGGAGAATGATGAGGGTACAAAGCCGACAAAAGTCTTTAATAAACCAGTAGTCCAAGATGAAGCTGTCGTCAAGGAGACACCAGCTGAACCAGAACTCGCTGAGCCGTCAACTAAGCGAACGAGGAGGCCGAAAGACTTCGGAGATGACTTCGTCACCTATCATGTGGAAGCAGATCTGCTTACCTATGATGAGGCGATGAAGACCAGAGATGCTGTATTCTGGAAGGAGGCGATAGACAACGAGATTGATTCAATCACCTCCAACAACACATGGGTATTGGTTGACCTGCCAGAAGGAGCAAGACCCATCGGATGCAAATGGATCTTCAAGAAGAAGATGAAAGCAGATGGAACCATTGACAAGTTCAAGGCTAGGCTAGTGGCCAAGGGGTTTGCTCAAAAGCAGGGGATCGACTACTTTGACACTTATGCTCCAGTAGCTCGGATGACAACCATCAGATTGTTAATTGCTCTAGCAGCAATACACAAGCTGGTGATACATCAGATGGATGTGAAAACGGTATTCCTTAATGGCGAGCTGACCGAAGAGATCTACATGCAACAACCAGAAGGTTTTGTCGTCAGAGGTCTGGAAGACAAAGTCTGCAAGTTGATGAAGTCTCTGTATGGTTTGAAACAAGCTCCCAAAATGTGGCATGAGAAGTTTGACAAGGTGATAAGGTCAAATGGCTACAGGGTCAGTGAAACAGACAAGTGTGTCTATACGAAGTTTGCTGACGGAAGAGGAGTAATCGTATGTCTTTACGTGGACGACATGCTAATCCTAGGTACGGATTTAAGCTGCGTCACAGAGACAAAAAAATTCCTCTCGACCAAGTTCAGTATGAAGGACTTGGGGATGCCGACGTAATCTTGGGGCTCAAGATCATCCGGACAGGCACTGGAATAGTGCTGTCACAATCTCATTATATTGAGAAGATGCTCACTCGCTACGGGTATCAAGATCTTCCTTTTATTGATACACCGTACCGGAGTGATCAGAAGCTGGAGCCAAATTCGAGGGAAAGCGTCAGGCAGTTGGAGTATACTAGCGTCATCGGAAGCTTGATGTACGCTACTACTGCCACAAGGCCTGACATAGCTTTTGCAGTGGGAATGCTGAGTCGGTTCACTAGCAATCCAGACGTTGAGCACTGGAAAGCTGTGAAGCGTGTTATGAGATATCTCAAGAAAACTCAGACATATGCACTTTTCTACAACGGAGATCCGTCAGTAGTGGAAGGCTTCAGTGATGATAGCTGGTGTTCAGATATGGAGAGCGAGTATTCCACAGGTGGATTCGTATTCGCCATGGGCGGAGCTGCTATATCATGGAAGTCGAAGAAGCAGACTATGTTATCTCGCTCCTCCATGGAATCTAAATTCTTTGCATTGGATGCTGCTGCAGATGAAGCAGAGTGGCTTCGGGAGCTCATGTATGATCTTCCGGTGGTTGGGGCTCAGATACCGACAATACCGATATACTGTGATAACCAGGCGGCAGCAGCAGTGGCATCAAATGAACTCTTCAACGGGAAGAAAAGAACGGTGCGGTTGAAGCACAGAGCAGTACACGATCTTATCAAGAGAGGTGTTATTGCAGTGATTGATGTTCGGAGTAGGAGAACCTGGCAAATCCGTTCACCAAGGGCCTCAAGCGCCAGCTGGTCGATGACACAACTTGTAAAATGGGCTTGAAGGCATTCTGATATTGTTATTACATTCATACCATAAAGTTTTATGCTATTAGTTCAAAGAGAAATCTACTAGGCATCTAGCTTTTGGTTCAAGGGAGGACTATTAACCAGAAGAATATCAGGAACGGTGGGTACTTATCCTATGTAACATGGAGAGGTTACGGACCTACAACCACTGTTGTCTACTGTTATTTTCTGCGGAAAACGGATCCTGTGGGAAGGTTGGCTTAAATGCCTTAATGAGTTCTCAGGCAGAGTGAATGCCTGGAGTGCTTTACAGGAAGCACGGTAGCGCAGCACTACAAGGAGTGTAACTCCATGCTACAGTGGGGTGACTCCACTATGAGGTTCCCAGGTAAGGGTAATGCCTCGGCTTTGCAAGCCAAGTCACAGCGGAGTAGCACCGCAAATAGGTAGGTAGCCTAATGCTGTATGATAATCATAATAAAGAGAGGTAGACAGCACTACAAAGAGGACGATGTCCTCATGTTACAGTGGCATGACACCACAAAGAGGTACCAGGTAGGGTAAAGCCTCGGCTTTGCGAGCCATGTCATAGCGACGTAACACCGCACGGAAGCGCAAGGCTTCATGCTGGGTAGTTTGGCACTACAAAGAGGCCTGTGACCTCATGCTACAGTAGTATGACACTACGATGAGGTACCCAGGTGGGGTAAAGCCTCGGCTTTAAGCCATGTCATAGCGGCGTAGCACCGCAAAGAAGCGCAATGCTTCATGCCATGACTCTTTATAAAGAACTCACCTATAGTGTATGGACAGAGATATCAGGCCGTCTCTTGAGGGTAAACTTGTAGACGTCCAAAAATTATACACTGAAACCAGGCTGGCACAAGGCCTTCAATGTGCAGCCAGAAGCACAGTTGATGTCATTATGTGAGTAGGAAGAATTGCAGTTATGGTACAGAATTCAAGGCTTAGTCCATTCTTGTATCATGCTGTTATTTAACCTATACGGGAAGATTCAAGTCGTAGCGACATCTCTCCTAATGCATGATGGACAGTCACTGTGGGGAACGCTCAACCCATATATTGAGATATGTGGGGGATTGTTGGTGTTTTTGCCTTTAGACTAGAAAAGATAGTCCCACATCGGCTACACCAAATGGTGAGTATCTCAATATAATACATTGTTTGTGTTGAGGTGTCCACATGAGGTATAGTGGGGCACAAGTTTGTGCCATGTGGGAGTATTTTCCTAGAAGGAAAAAGGATTAAATCCAACAAGGATGCAAGTTGATTTTTGTTGTGCAGACTCGGACTCGGACGCGGACTCCAGGATTGTCTCGTGCATGCACGGGAGTGTTCGGGGGGTAGACGTGGACTGGCACACTTCTATGCTGATTGTGGAATGATCTAAAATATCAAACTCTATTTTTGAGTATTGTATTTTAGTCCCACATTGGATAGGAGAAGAGGTGAAGTCTCAACTCCACTCTATAAATAGAGCCCCTTGGCCTCCTTTGAAAGATGCACCAAGAAGAGAGTTGAGGGAGTCTGTTAAGTCCAGGAAGCCCGTTCAAGTCTCAAATATTGACTTACGAGCGTTCCAGAAGTTCTTCGTGAACTTGCTGGTTCTTGGAAGCTGTTCGTGCTCGTGTGGGGCGAATAAAGCTTTGAGCAACGGTGGTTCATTCACCCCAGCATCTCATTCTCGCCTGTCATCGCTGCTGTTGCCTTTTACAGTAACTTCTTCTTAGAAGCTCTACTGCCGATAGTTGCTTGCACAAAGTCTCTTTAGATTTTTTGTGTATTACGTAGAATCTTTTTAGATCCTCGTAATTCAGAATCCTTCAGGATCTCTGTTGCACATCTTCTGTAAGGTGCTGCATTTGAAACGTTGTGTGTACAATTGTTTCAGTTTCAGAATTTTCTATCGAAAATTGTGCCTCGGCACTAACAAAAACCAAATAGGCTATTACATAAAGAAGAATTCTTGGAAAGTTATGATGTTGTGCTCTATGAGCTTCAGGGAGAGAATATGAGAAAACCCTGCAACAGGAAATCAAGCAATTATCAAACCAATTTTTCCCAACAAACAGATAAAAAGAGAGCCAACTTACAAGAATTGTTGGATTTTATCCGGTTGAGCCCTCAAAATAAAATGACAATGGAGTTGGTAATTTAGTCCCACATCGGATGGGAGGCGGACTCATGAGGTGTAGATAATTGAGATTTGTTCATACCTTACATGTAATTTTTTTTTTAAGATATGGATCGGTCCAATATCGTAACTCATGGATCACTTCCAGTTCGAATCACACCACGTTTCCAACAAGAATAACATAAAATAAACGACTTAAAAATGTTATTAAACAACATAGAAAAATTGAGATAACTAGCTTTAAAGTCACTTCATATGATAACAAAAAGTTTTTATTTTTGAGTTAGGAACATGAATCCTTACCTTCCATTCATATGAATCATATAGCGTTAGTGACAAGAAATAATATTTGACATAAGAATAACATAAAACTAGTGTCGGACACACGCGTTGCATGTGCAACATGCTTTAGATTTTAAAATATTGATACCATCTTTATCTTATATCACGACACGCATCCTGTTTAGGGGCACGAGCACGTGGGTATGTCCAGCCTACGCCGCAGTGTCGACGGTAAAACGCTGTATAGGTCGTCTATAAAAATCTAACATCAACAATATATATATATAAACTTATCATCTCCGCACGGAGGAATATATATAACTCAATCACATGACATCTAGGGAAGATATGCACGATGTGATAAAGATATGATAGAAATAAAAAAGCTAAAAATAGATGCAAGTCACAGAGTCACAACCAGAAGTTCAGAGTTTGAAATATTATACAATCCCAAAAATATATACTATGTCACGTCCCGCTTCCCATATTTGAAACGGTGACGCCATAACACATCTCCAGGCTACGCGCCGAAACCGCGATTGTTGCCTGTAATCATCAGCAAGAATGGAAAATACAGGAAATTTTTATGGTATTAAAAATATAGTGTAGCTATATTACAGGGAACTTTTCCAACAATACTATTACAGACGATTACAAAAGTAAATTTGTAAGATACTACGATACTGCTCGCCATAACTGTAGATAGTCCAGACAGTTTACTCCTCGTTGTAGAGCGGCGATACTTCGACGGAGGCGTCTTCTTCTTCTTCACCTAGTGAACAAATACTAGGTCGTTTAGAAAACGACAAGCAAGTCCTCGGCCAAGAACGGTGAAAGTTAACAAAATAATGAATATGTAGTTTTAAAAGAGGAGACATTGCACTGCTATATATACATACATCTGCTTTAGTAAAATATGAATGAAATCAACATCCTACTCCATGAATGATAAGATTTTCGAGCTTTCCTTGAGCTTTTAATAGGAATTGCTTTCCTTGAGCAATTAAGGACACTGCCCACTCATAATAGGCAGCGTTGTTTCTGGAGTAAGATTTGAAAAGAAATGCAGTTTTGAGAACAATACTCCGAATAATCCTCTAAATATTTCCCGTGAACAATCCCGTTGACCTGGGATCAGGCTGTGATTTCCGAGCCTCCCTTGGGCTAAAAAAAAAGACATCTATTGATGTTACTGTCAGATAGATGTAGAGCCTCCCTTGGGCTAGTACACCCTAGTCGAAACTAGATGCACTGATTCACGAGATTTCCGAAATACTGATCAGCTTTTTGTTATTTATGTTACGGGATATCTAGGGATATTCAGTTGTTCTCCCCTCCCAAATGCTTCCTTAGATAAGAAATTTTTAAAAAAAATTCGAAGGTCGAAAATTTGTCTATCTCCTAAATTTTTCAAAAATTTCGGCAGAATCTCCTTTGTATTTAGGAGCCCCGAAAATTTACAAGAAAACATATATATGATAAAAGAGAGATATGGGCTCGCCGACCCCTTCGGTGGAGCAACTCTCAACACCGGAACCACGCAGGTAATAATTGGGCTCGCCGACCCCTTCGGTGGAGCAACTCTCAACACCGGAACCACGCAAGTAATAATTGGGCTCGCCGACCCCTTCGGTGGAGCAACTCTCAACACCGGAACCACGCAAAATAAAAGAACAAAAGGAACTTGAGACTTTTACCTGAGCAAGAAATGAATACCCTTCCTTTAGCAATTAGTCGGGCCGCAGCTTGCTAATTGAATTGCAGTTTATCAAAATAAAGCTAATGTCTATCCAACTATACTAGTAAATATGCGAAGACTTTATAACATATATCTATATATGTGTATATGTATATTATGTAGATAGGATAAAGAAAATTAAATTAAAACTCTTTCATAGCCAATGTTTATCCAACTATACTAGTAAATATGCAAGACTTTTATAACATATATCTATATATGTATATATATATATATATATATATATATATATATATATATATATATATATATATATATATATATATATTATATATATATATATATATATTATGTAGTTATGATAAGGAAAATTAAATCAAACACAACTCTTCCATAGTAATAAGTGCATGAAGCAGGAAAAGGAAAAATAAACGGGAATTATTTCTAACTATGGACACACACAAGATTGAGTAAATATTTAGTGAGTAGAGAAAGCAGGGTCCTTGTTCTTTTACCTCCCTGGCGTGCGGTCCAGTTGTTCAGTTCCAATGTTTATGACAGACTTACCATTGGAGAGTCCCATGTTCATGTATGTTTATGTGTTCATGGAAATTCAAGTCCAAATAATTCAGTCCACAATCAGTTCCCGTGATATGTCACAAATACTAGTTCCAGTGCCAATTTTAATTTCCTTGCCTATGTCTATCAAAATTGAACAATTTACTCGAAATCAAAATTGTAAATTTTAGATATCTCAAATTTGTTCAAAAGCTGCTAACTTTCCAGAATTTGTAACTTAACCAGCATTAGAGATATTTCCTTAACTTATATTCCAAATCATAATATTATGAGATGTAGAATTTAATATGTAACATGAAATTCAGATTTAAAAAGATTAACCTATACAAGTTTCAAATTCCTAGTATTACCAAAACTTTAGCAGAAAGGAAAATTTGTAGGTTCTTAATTTAGAATTCAGAATTAAATATGAAATCCTAATTTATTCAGAAATAACTTGGATAATAAGAAAATTTTATTGCAGAAGGAGGAGAGGAGGACTTGCAAATTAAGTAATTTAACCATCAATCATTCCAACATGTGTTATTCCGATAGGTTTAATAATTTGGATAGAATTAAATAGTTATGCTAATATCGAAAACTACTCTCGTGTACACTTGTTTAAGTAAGAAAACGTAAGACATGTATATATATATATATTTAATTTGTGTAGCTTACGCCCCTAAAAATCATATTGAGAGTTATAATTGTACATGGGTATATATATATGTGAATAAGAATTTACATCTATATATATATTATCAAAGTGTGTATAAATATATCATGTATCCAAGAACCCATTGGTGTCGTGTCCAATACTTATATATTTGCGTTGCGTCCTACATAAGGGTCCTCTACATATATCAATTGTATCGTGTCCAATACTTATTATCCTTCAAAGTATCACATATTGTGTCGTGTTGTGTCCATATATATATATATATATATATATATATATATATATATATATAAAATTCTTTAGATGGAAGCCACATGATATCACTTGAAAATTTAGAGTTGAAGTGGTTATAAGTGTTGAGTGCAACATATGTGCCCAACTCATACATTCATATAAATCATCTAGTGTCCAAGTATCTATTTATGTATGTCCGATATATATATATATATATATATATATATATATATATATATATATATATATATATATATTGTATTGTATTGTGTCCAATATATATATTATTGTATTGTGTCAAAGATGCATACTCATCTCTATATTAATAGTACAATATTCCATGGTAAGTTTTAACCACAATATATATATATTTTCAGAAAATGGAAAAATTTCCCAAACTATTTCATTATGAAATTTAGAGCAAAAGTTAAGATGAATCTCAAAGAAGAGGGAAAGAGGGAGAGGACTTGCCTTGGACCCAGGATTTCTTCAAACTTCTTTAAATTAACCCCCCCCCCCCCCCCCCCCCCCCCCCCCCCCCCCCCCCGCCCCCCCCAATATTGATAGTTTTAAATAAATAAATAATTACGGAAAATTATAACAAAATTCAAGGATAAACAAAATATTAGAGAAGAAAAATTTATACCTAAGATGGAGTTGGGGTTAGGGCTTGGATTTCTATTCTTCTTCATCTTCTTCTCCGATTTCTTCTTTCTCTTGCTCAATCTTTTTTTTTTTCCAATCCTCCTTCTTCTTCCTTTTTTTTGACTAAGGGGTTAGGGTTTGGTGATGGAGGATGGAGAAGAGAAAGATGAAGAGTGGTGGAGGGTGGTGGCCGGAGAGGGGGTGGCCGACGGCAGGCGGGCGGCGGCGCAGGCGGTGCGCCGGCGGCGGCGCACGGCAGCGCGCAGTAGCAGCAGTAGCGGTAGTAGGAGTATCAGAGGAAGGAGGAGAAGAAGAGGAAGAGTGAAGGAGAGGGAGAGAGAGATGGAGATAGGGAGATGAGAAAGAGAGGAAGATATATATAGAGAGGAAGAAAGAGTTCGAGAGAGAGAGTGAGAGGATTCGAGAGAGAGAGAGAGAGTCCGAGAGAGAGAGAGAGAGAGAGAGAGAGAGAGAGAGAGAGAGAGAGAATTCGAGAGAGGGAGAGATCGAGAGAGAGGGAGAGAGGGTTCGGGAGAGGCTGTCCCTCTCTCTCTTTCTCTAATTATATTCTTTTTTTTCAAAAGGAAAAAATATCTAAAGATAAGAATAAAAAATATTATTATTATTATTATTATTACATCAATTATTTGTTTAAAAAAAAATTTGAGCAAAATATTTAAGAAGATGGAATTATAATAAAATATTAATATATTAATTTTTGGAAAGCAGCTATGACATACTACAACCCAAAATAATAAGCTGGAACGCAGTCCAGTCAAACCTAACTAGTCTAGGTCAGAGTAGGCGGTACGTCCTCAATGGGCACCGGCCCACAGGAATGTCCAGGTCGTACTCCCCATCTATGCCATACCCATAATAGGTCGAGCAGTCGGCCTCTAAATCTTCTGTAAACATCAACGGGATTATCCTGTCAGGATAATGAGCAAGTACAAACACCAACAACAGTTCTATTTAATTGACAAATGCTATAAGAGATAATTACAATGGAATACAAGATAAAATATTAAGACTGGAATATAAACATGATATATAGAACAGGATATCATGTCAGGGTGTAACGTACAGGAAAGTAGAACAATACAGGAATATCTGATATATAATGTAAATATAAACAGTATCTTGAGTATTAGAGCGTTATGTGACCGGCTTGGGTCAAGATCAAGCTGTTCCATTTGATCGGCTATGCACAAGTAGTATAGAGGATCAGGCCAGCCAAATAAAAAGCTATGCACAAGTAGTATCAGGTCAGGCTACACCCTACGTGTGGTGAGGGTGGAGCTATGCACAAGTAGTAACAAGTGGGGGTAATTATCACATAACCTCTAATAACTTTCCATCTCCGAGTAGTATAATGGATCCAACCATGACACGTCATGACACGAGATTTAAAGCAATGTTGTTAAACTCGTGCGATAGATCGTGGGATCGTACGATCCTACGCATTTTATACGGAGCTTCGAGGCAGATTGGTCGCCGACGCGGTCATCGGCTGGCGCGGCCGGCGCGGCGAGAAAACGCGTGGAATCTTACGATCCGTGTTACGATCCCACGAGTTTGTGACTTATGATTCATGTATGACATTTTTATATTAAGGTTATTTTGATTTTTAAGGTTACTTTTTCTTATTTATGTTATATAAATAATATATAATATATATTAAATATAATTTTGTCTTTCTGGTGGGATCTTACGATCCGTGTTACGATCCTACGAGTTACGATCGTTCACCCTTCGAACGATCTTTGGTAGTATCTCGAGTTTGACAACCTTGATTTAAAGAGCAGGAGGCCATCCTGTAATGCCTGTGGTTCATATTACGTATCTTGGTATACGTATATGTAATTTGACCCGTATTGTATATCTCTCTTCTTGATTTATTCTAGCATTTCATTGATTGGTTTATTCTTGGGTTGGTTCGGCTTGGCTTGGTTTGCTTTGGTTCATCATGAACCAAAGATGAACCCTCCTACCTACCACCACCCTCCTTATTTATAACCCCTTCCTTTTCTCTCTCATCATTATTTCCTTCCTTCTTCATTTACTCTCCACCATTACTTCTTCAACCACCAGAAGGGAGAGAGAGAGGGAGAGAGAGCTTAGGCAAGTGCAAACTTGCTTCATGATGGATCTCAAGTTTTATTGTTCCATTCTTTTCCTTACTTGATTCTAAACCTCTTTAGAACTTGGCATATTTGGATTTGATGGATGGATTCTTGTAGATCTAAGTTGTAACTTTCAGTTTTCTAGGTTTTGATCTCTAAAACTTAGTTATTTTCGAAATCTAATGGTTCTATGTTGTAGAGAATTCAATTTCATGCAGTTTTGGCTTTTGTTTCGCTTGATTTCGACTTCGGATGAGTAAGTTATGGCTATTACAAGTTTTCGGAATTTTCATGGCTGAACTTGCTGTTTGGGGATGATGACCCCCATGCGCCCGGGAGGCCATGCGCTATGAAGTCCCGGCAACGCATCCCTTAACTCCGAGCGTGTCATGCGCATAGGTTCCCTACGCGCATGTACTGAAGACGCAACATGAGAATCCCACGCGCCGATTGTGCAGGAATTCTACGCGCCGATTGGTGCATGAATCCCACGTGCCGATTGGTGCAGGAATCCCACGCGTCGATTGTACAGGAATCCCACGCGCCGATTGTGCAGGAATCCCACGCGCCGATTGTGCAGGAATCCCATACGTCGATTGTGCAGGAATCCCACGCGCCGATTGGTGCAGGAATCCCACGCGCCGATTGTACAGAAATTTCACGCGTCGATTGGTGCAGGAATCCCACGCGCCAATTGTGCAGGAATCCCACGCGCCGGAATTGGTCTATTTCACTGTTTTTGCCTGTTTAAGTTGTTTTGTAGCTAGAATCTTGAAAAACTCAAAACATGAAAGTTGTAGATCTTTTCCTTGGCTTCAAGGATATGTTATTAGTTATATTATGCAAGTTTCTCTCATTCATGATAAGGTAAGAATAGAACACGATAATGGCCTGCTGTGGCGCACTCTTGACAAACAAACTGACATGATATATCATGACATGCTGTTACGACAGCTAGTCTGACATAACAAGTATGAAAGACCTGGACACCGTGGGCGATTGTGTTTGTACAAATAAACTGGTACTATCTTACATCATGTCTAGGTTGGGGATCCCTGAGTACCACGGTCAGGGGTACCTACTGAAATTGACTAAGGTTAATTAACTAGAATGATTCAGTAGTCATGAAGAGATTCCCAGCTACAGGCAATCCCGTTATCTGGGCGCATTAAGTGGACTTGTAGCCTACCGACGAGTAGGGCACATTTCCAGCACACAGTCACGTGTTGCATTCTTCATAAACGAACCTTCGACCTGGATAACCGGATGGTCTGCAGGGCTTGTGGCTGTTGGGATAATCTCATTGCATCTTGCTAGTAACTAGGCCTGTGATAACCCTAGTTAGTTAAAAGTATCAAGCCGTACTCTTGATTGGCCGTGATTGATTGGATGAAGTTTATTCTAGCTTAGTCTTATCCTGATCCTGTACAAGATTGTGACATGACATGATTATTGATGTTTGCCTTAACAATAACGATCGGGGGTCCAGTTCTGTTCAGGCGAAGGGTTACAACCCCGGTCCTTGTTTGGTTTAAGGGTTGTAACCTGGCTCCCGGAGCAGTTCTGTGTCCTCTCTTCGTTTATTGTCTTATTGCAACTCCATGCCATGATCGTCATGTTTTACCTTACCTTCAATAGCGTGATTATCTATACTGGCCTTAACAATAAAGATCAGGGGTCCAGTTCTGTTCAGGCGAAAGGTTACAACCCCGGTCCTTGTTTGGTTTAAGGGTTGTAACCTGGCTCCCGGAGCAGTTCTGTGTCCTCTCTTCGTTTATTGTCTATACCGTACCAATAGTATTTGAGATGGGTTTCTATTCAGGTGAAGGGTTACAATCCCGGTCCTTGTTTGGTTTAAGGGTTGTGACCTGGCTACTTGAATGGTTTTCTCGTACTCAGTTTACTGTTGTTATCTCTATTATTATTAATTCTTTATTTATTATCTTTAGTATTCTATTGTGAAATGCTGGTTTTAGTTCCTAAGTGAAGCCCCCTTTGTGGTACTTGCTCTTTCTGGGGTCTGACCCAGCTGGTTTTGTATGGCCAGATATCGGAGCAGTAGCAGAGGATCTACCTACCTTCCAGCCAGATGGTGACCACCAGGCATAACCCTGGCAACGAGTGGGTTTCTTTTTGTTCTCCCATTTTATTGTAAAATTATTCTTTTGAGGCGTTTAGCCGACGAGCACTTGTTAGCTCGGTTGTACCTTTACTTAATGTCTGCCTACGGGCTGTAACATGATTGACAGATCCTAGGGTTGATCATGTATGACTGAACTCTTGCTAGTCCTGACATTTTGTACGACTAGCTTCATGATCATCCAATATGTAATGTATGGGACGCCTTGCTATTATATATTTGGTGCTCTGACATCTTGTAACTATTATTGCTTGCTTGAGATTGAGACAATATGCTTGTTCAAGACCATAGGAGACTGTTGGCTTGTAGTTAAACCCTCATGTATGTAGACAACCGTGACCGTATAGCGAGGTGGGTTGCACTTCAATATACGTAGCTGGCTATGTACGCCTTTGCTCTCCAGTATTCTGGTTCTGGGGCGTGACACAGCCCACTCCCAAATCGGTGTCTATACAAGTACATGAAACAAGATCGACAATGTACCAATATACCAAGAAAGTCCTGGAATAACATCTCATGACAAGATCCGACGTATACTAATCCGTGAACCATCA